>CM045990.1:65554149-65810427 GCA_025175895.1 Wurfbainia villosa | reverse complement strand
ATATAATAAATTTATAAAATGCAAACAATGATCATGTGATTCTTATTTCAAAATAAAAATGTTCATACAAAAAGAGCTAGGCTTTCAGTATACATTCCAACAGAGCCACAGTTTTCAGTTTTGTGTGTTTAGAATTCGATTAATTTTTATGCACTTTTCATATATTATATGTGTCGGATAATAGTAGGATATGCGTAGGTTAACTCTTTGGTTGCAGGCATAAGATCCGACTATTATGGCCATATGTGTGTATGTGATTATATGTGTGTAAATGTTTATTTTGTTGAATCCTCGGGGTTGACGAGGCTAGTATTTAATTTTTTGTAAATTTGATACGACATTGTTTAGTCACTCTTTTTATTTTAGTTTACTTTTGATCTAGATTTCATGTACACTCCCTCGTGGAGTATAGGATCGATGGATGTAAATTAAAATAGATTTTAGTCTCGGCTCGGATCTCCGGATGGCTCGTACATGGCGTAGGAGGAGCGGACGAGAAGGCGATGCGACGGGAGACATATTGAAGACAAAAGCCATAATAGTTGGAAAATAATTTATTTTTCATATTTATTGCTTATTGTTTGATATGCATGTCGTAGGCTAGAAAATTCCTCAATTTCAAATTACTAAGTGGGAGAGGGATATTTTTATAAATTCCCATGGCCTCCATTACGATTTGACATGTGATGCAAACAAACTTGCGCGTCGACTCTGAGTGCCTTCCTCCACATCGGATGAGTTTGTTTGCGGATCACAAGGTCGAATATGATTATAGGAAATTATTAAGGAGTGTGTGTACTTCCTCATCATAAGGCACATAACCCGAGATAATTACCTTGGTACCAAGTAATGGTGAACACTTAGATACAAATATAAGTATCCTCCCCATCGGAGTCACTGCTTTTATTTGTAGGGCCAAAGAAGAACCAACTATTAATTTTACTTGTCAAAAAGTTAGGTTGACAAGATAGTAAAATTAATGGGTAAAACCTCCTCTTACAAATGTAGAATTCGTATACGTCCACACTATCGTGGCATACGATATTCTCGGTGTTTTGAGGTGTTGGTTGATTTTAAAATTTTATTGTTTGAGGAATCAATAATTTTTTGAAATCTAAAGTAATGATCTATGTGATTCTTAGGATTTTCAAAAATGACTTTCAGTCCACTTGCTATGATACTAAAGGAAAATAAACTTACTGTACCCAAATAATATTGATTGGAAAAGAATCTAGATATTGTCTTAACTGCTAAGGAGTACAAGTATGTACTCTTCGAAGAGTGTCCTCCTAAGCCTGCGAATAAGTTGGAAGTCCTTGGAGCTGAGATCGATGGGGAAACCCAGGTCGATATCATTCTCCAGTCGACAGAAAGGCTTGCTCAGGCTCAGGCCATGGTTGCTCAGAAGGTTTCTACTTCTAAGCCGAAAGGCAAGAAGAAGAAGAAACAAGGTGGAGCAAAGGTGGTGGGAGGATTGTTAGTAATATATGAGAGATGTCCTAAGGCAATCGCCTTATGTATGAACCATTTATATGATAAATGAAGATTCACTATTTGAGTATACATGTCTTCATGTATTTGATTGGATCTTAAACTCATTTACTGAATGTCCACTATACGATTCACAGCATGAGAGAATTTATGATTGGATCACAACTAGTGAGTATCTCTACATGTGTAATTGTGATGTATCGGAATTATCCCTAGTCGATGAATTGATGGATTTGGACACTATCAATTCTGTTGAGACTAGCACGAGGTATACTCCTTGGTGTATCCAAGCAGCTGATTCTCACTGGCTGGAGACAATGTGATGTCCGGAGTTAATCGTGGATGCTAGTTATGGTAACTAGTTCATTAGAGTGACCAGCCGTAAGACTTCATATGGTTCTCTGCATATATAGATATGTCAATGAAGTTCTTACTGTAGCTTAAGTGCGATGTTCCTTTGACTTGCGGTATTCAAGTCATCTTGATCATAAAGACTTATGCTTTGACATCTTAAGCAAGCATCTCTGTGGAGATGTGGACCCGAGATGATTGGGTATAAGTCGAAGTGATCGAAGGTGTTTGAATAGCCTATAAAGGATTCACCACTCCTTGCGAGGAGATGTATACCCATGGCCTCTCGTCGGATTGTTACTAAAGTCTTTGGCCAAAGTATTACATGTTTAGAGTAAGGTACTCTTCGATACATGTTCAGTAACTAGAATCCGTAGGATGAGGAAATGATACTTGGGCTAGGTGTGACGTAGTCAGCCTAGTGGGGACTGACACTATAGACCATGTCCTGAACCAAGTGGGTATAAGATGAGTGAAGGGAATGGGGCACGATTCATTCGAGCTACTGAAGGGTTTCAGAAATAGTTCTGGATCAACCGTTGATCTTTTCGATTAATTGGGGATCATGATGTACTACTAGGTGTCACTCATGATCGTTCTATAATTAATGGTTAATTATAGACGACCAACATAAACTGAGAACCTATTTGGTCACACACACAACGAGCGTAATCCGAAGGATTTAAAACGAGCTTGAGAATGAGATTCTCAGACTGAGAGAAACTAAGTTTGGTTGGACCAAACAAGAAGCGAGCATAAAATTGTTTCAGTCGCAATGGAAGCGTGGATGGGCCGTGTCTTATGAAGACATAATGGATGAACCAAAATAGTTTGGTTCTAATCCAATGGAGGAGAATAAACCAAAGGGTTTGGTTTATTTTAAACGAATGAACCAAAGTTGGTTCGGTTCGTTTTAACTTAAAATAAACCATCATGGTTTGGTTTATTTTAACTTATATTAATAGAGCGGGTTAACGGGCCTTATGGTTATGATCCAATAACCATTAAGAGAATTAGTTCTCTATAAAAGAGGGCTTAAGGGTTTGTTAAGCCCTAATCAAAACCCTAACCTAATAGTTGCCGCCCACCCCCCCCCCCTTGGAGATTTCGGTGCCAACCCTCCTCCTTGCCGCCGCTCACCTTGAAGCTCCTTGGCCGGCATCTAGAAGGTGCTGACCTTCACTCTTGCCGGCGTCGAGCAGTTGCCGGAGGAGCTCCGGTGATCTCCATTGGGTTTGGCATCAAGGTGAGCTTCATCCTACCTTTTTGGCCGGCCCTAATTCCACCACCAAAGCTGTCCAGTTTTCTGGACAGCTTGTTTCCCTCTCGTCGGAGCATCATTTGGACGATGGTTGGAGCTCCGACAGCGCCTAACTTACCGGGGATTCGATCTCCGGTAATCCTCATAGGTGGAGGACGAAGGATTCAGCAAACAGTTGACAAATACCTCTCCTGAGAAGCGAGTTTTGAGGACTCGTCTTTGGATCCGAATTTGGATTCGGATCGTGATCCTCTCTCGATCACGTCGTCTTCAACACGAGGCTAGTAACCCGTACGAAGACGAAGCTCGTAACTTTGTGAAGTCATCCTGAAGATACTCAGCATGGATACGGATAGAGACGATTCTAGCGAGGATCGTTCTGGTTGATGTCGTTCCCGCTACACGTGATACGAAAGGTATACATAGTTAAATTTCATTTTATTGCAAAATTTAAATTTACGGTTATGTCTACACATATTGTACTATGCATGCGTGTGATGTGTGTGTTGTAATAAATGTAGATTTATTATTTTTATTTCTTCTGCTGTGCACATGTTTGCGAAACATGTTCGAACACACACTCGCCGCGGTGCCGGTAACCCAACAGTGGTATCAGAGCCCAGGTTGTGTTTCAACATAATCGTAAAATGGTTTTGCGATAGTTATAATGATATTTCTGGAAATTTTCTACTTTTGGAAAGTTAGAAGTATTTATGGAAATTTTTCAATTTTGGAAAGTCTAGAAGTATTTATGGAAATCTTCCACTTTTGGAAAGTTGGAAGTATTTATGGAAATTGATATTTTCCATAAATAAAATATTTGATTATATTTTAAAAATTTATTTCCTAATTTAATCATGATTTTATTTGGGAAATCAAATCTTAAAATATTTTATTTTCATAAGTAGTTTTGATGATTTAGGAAATTGGGTTTTTAAATTGATTTTCCTTAATCAACTATTTCCATAAATAAAATATGTGATTAGATTTGGAAATTTGTTTTCTAATTTAATCATGATTTGATTTGGAGAATCAAATCTTAAACATATTTTATTTCCATAAATAGTTATGACATATAAGGAAATTATCTACATGACATAATTGTATGACATGTAATTGCATTAGATGCATATCATTATGTCATGCGTGTCGTGACATGTAGATGTATGTCATGCCATGTAGATAATAGTTATTTGCATGCAAAGAGGATGAGACATAAAAACCCTTACTCAATATTAAAGCCTACACCTTCCATTAATATGGTTAGAACCAGAGTTCCGTTTCTTGTTTGGGTTGTTGGACTCTCTCCAAGCCCGGCTCGAACCCGAACATGTTCAAACCATGGAATAGTTTAATACTAATATGGTAAGTGTCAGAGGTCAATCGTTAACTTTGGTTGTTGGACTCTCTCCAAGCCGGGCTAATTGGTTGAATGCACTCTAACCATATTAAAACTATTTCTCGATTAATGGGTTGGCTTTAACCTGAAGCATCGGCTTGTTGGACTCTCTCCAAGGTCGATGTAAAGGGAGGTGAAGTTGGGTGCTATGCATATGATGCATACTTGTTAATGTGTTAACAACCCGATGTATGTGTGAACATTCAATAAGTTGATAGCACATTGTGATAGTTTCATATACGTGATATGCAATCGGTATAGTTGATACCTACCGTCGTAGTTATGAATGACTTGTTGGACTCTCTCCAAGGTTGTTCATATCTATGATGGATATCAGCCCATTCGGAGATGGACCTACGATCTCCCGAAGTGATTTTGGGGTTTTTGAAATTCGAAAAATGAATGGGATTTATAAATGTATATTGATGCATTTTTAAAATCATCTTTCTCATATATGCTCGTTTTGTATTTATAAGATTGATCATGATGTCTATTACATTTTGATTCAAATAAAAATTTGAACTTAGTTGATTCCTTAAGAAACTTGAGAATTGTTCTCAAGGTTGAAAATAAGAAAAGGCTCGGCGCCTCTTCCCGCAGTGAAAGTGCAACTCGACCAATCATGTATGGCCTATCGAAACATGTGAGTGATTCTCGAACAAATGAGATTTATCATGCTAGCTATGATGGAATAAGCTAAGATGCTCCATGAGCATATGGATGGTCATATTGATTAGTCCTTCATCTTTATGAGTTGTTTGATAAGCAAGTGAGATTCAAAGGTTCAAGTCTCCAAGCTCCTCTTCACCTGGGCTAAGAGATGCAAGAAGGTTCATCTGAGAGTCAATTCAACGTAAGATGGAGCCTTGATGAAGCATGAGCAGGAATGTATTTGTTGAAACTCTCAAGAAAGGTTGTCTTAAGAGGGACAATTGCTTTTATGTTCCTTCATTGATAAGAAAACATCATTTCTAAAATAGAAATGGGTACCATTTGACTTTAGTAACAATTGCCATCATTATGGCAATGGAGTTCTTTAGGGACCGAACTTGCAAGATTTATCTTGAGTCTATGAAGAAGAATAAGGCATAAGATGCTCCATCTTTTGATCATATATCTTATATTGATTATCATTCTATTTCCATGTAAGCACATGTCTTACGGGTATTGGGAATCGCTGGGTGTGGCTCACATATATGTAATGACATACATAGGCTAAGATGAATAGAAGAAGACTCAAGGGAGAGTCAAATTTACGTGTTGGGAATGGAGCAAAGGTCTAATACTATCGCCATGGAATGTATATAAGATCCAATATCTCCACAATGGCATGATATTGTCTTAGGGTCGACCCTCAATTGCTTTTATGTTCCTTCATTGATAAAAGGCCTCATTCCAATGGAGATATCTTTTTCTTATAAGACAATGATCTTTTCCATGTCTTACTGTAACAATTTGATTGTTACATAACTTTGAATGGAGTTCTTTATGCGAAGGAACTTTAAGCAATGCCTATCCCTCCTGACGATTTTCTTGATGTTTTTCAATATTCAAAGCGAGCAACAAGCGTGTTCGACCCAACTAGGATTCCTTCAATTAGACTTCTTATACGTGGAGCATTCTTCGTCGAGGTTCATTGGCACATGGACCATGGCGCATGTCCAATTGTTAGTGCCTATAAGATCCACATATCTCGGAATCGATATTGAATTGGATTCATACGATACATGGTTTTAATCATGACTTAAAAAGGCAAGATGACTTTTTCTTAAGTATGATCTTTCCATGAACCAATGTGGGAGAGTTGTATTCATACTCCCAATACATACTGATGTATGTGGACCTATGTCAACTCAAGCTTTAGGAGGCTATAGCTACTTCATTACCTTCACCGATGATCACTCACGGTTTGGGCATGTGTTCTTGATGAAACACAAGTCTGAAGCCTTTGAAAGGTTCAAAGAATTCAGAAATAAAGTAGAGAAATAACATGACAAGAGTATTAAAATACTTCGATCAGATCGAGGTGGTGAATACTTAAGTCAGCTTGATTATCTAAGAGACAATGGCATATTGTCTCAATGGATTCGCCATATACACCACAAAGATAATGGTGTATCCGAGAGGCGAATCGACCTTTGTTGGACATGGTCGTCAATGATGAATCATGCGAATCTTCCCAAGTCCTTTTGGGGCTATGCACTTGATGCTTGTTTACTTGTTAAACAGAATGTCAACCAAGGTAGTCTCTACTACTCCATATGAGATATGGAATAGTAAGAAACCTCATGTATCTTACTTGAAGATATGGGGTTGTCCTGCTTATGTGAAGCGTACTGCATCAGACAAATTGGATGCTAAGTCTGATAAATGTCTATTTATTAGATACCCTAAGGAAACAAGGGGTTACCAATTCTATCATCCGGTGGAACAAAAGGTGTTTGTTTCAAGGCATGCTGTGTTTCTAGAGAAAGAGTTTCTCTTGCAAGAAAACAGTGGGAGTGTCGTCGAGCTTGAGGAGGCTCGAGAGACTCAAATAGACATTGATGAGATACCTGGTGAAGCACAACAGCCGACAACTCATAGTGATGAGCAATCGGCTGGACCTATTGTAACACCACATCTTCGTAGATCTGGTAGAACACGCAACATTCCTAAGAGATATGGATTTCTCGTAAGTGAATCAAACGACGTGTTACTCATTGATGATGAGGAGCCTACCAGTTATGAAGAAGTGCTGACAAGTTCAGAAAGGGATAAGTGGCTTGAAGCCATGAAGTCGGAAATGGATTCCATGTATGGAAACCAAGTTTGGAACTTGGTTAACCCACCTGAAGGCATAAAGCCTATAGGGTGCAAGTGGGTTTTCAAGAAGAAAACCGACATGGATGGTAATGTGATTACCTATAAGGCTAGATTGGTGGCGAAAGGATATCGTCAAAAACAAGGTGTTGATTATGATGAAACCTATTCGCCTGTAGCTATGCTTAAATCCATTCGGATGCTCCTGGCCATAGCGGCTCATTATGATTATGAGATATGGCAGATGGATGTGAAAACAACTTTCCTTAATGGAAACCTGCTCGAGGACGTGTATATGATACAGCCTGAGGGTTTCACATCGGTTGATAAAACCAAGGTATGCAAATTGCGATGGTCCATTTATGGATTGAAGCAAGCATCCAGGAGCTGGAATATCCATTTTGATGAGACAATCAAAAAGTTTGATTTCTCATAAAATCCAGACGAACCTTGTGTGTACAAGAAGGTTAGTGGGAGTGCAGTCGTGTTCCTAGTATTATATGTCGATGACATATTACTTATAGGAAACGATGTTTCAATCTTACAGTCAGTTAAGGTTTGGTTATCCAAGACATTCTCCATGAAAGACCTGGGAGAAGCAACCTACATCCTCGGGATTAAGATCTATAGAGATAGATCGAAACGGTTGCTTGGTCTTTCGCAGTCTACATATATAGACCGAGTGCTAAAGAGGTTTAGCATGTCGGAATCCAAGAAAGGTTTCCTACCCATCAGGCATGGGGTACACCTTTCGAAGTCTATGTGTCCGCGCACAGAAGACGAGAGGATTTGCATGAGTGAGATTCCCTATGCATCCGCAATAGGATCTATCATGTATGCTATGTTATGTACGAGGCCCGATGTATCATATGCTCTAAGTGTCACGAGCAGATACCAGTCTGATCCAGGAATGGATCATTGGGTGGCTGTTAAGACGATCCTTAAGTACTTAAGAAGAACTAAGGATGTGTTCCTAATATATGGAGAAGGGGACATGGTGATACGCGGGTATACGGATGCCAGCTTCCAGACATACAAGGATGATTCCAGGTCTCAGTCTGGATACGTGTTCACCCTGAATGGGGGCGTAGTGAGTTGGAAAAGTTCCAAACAAGACACTGTAGCAGATTCTACCACTGAGGCAGAATACATTGCAGCTTCGGAAGCAGCAAAGGAAGCGGTTTGGATCAAGAAGTTCATTTATGAACTTGGTGTAATTCCAGCCATTGTTGAAGCAATATCGGTCTACTGCGACAACAATGGAGCAATTGCACAGGCGAAAGAGCCAAGGTCTCATCAACGATCCAAACATGTGCTTCGCCGCTATTATCTTATCAAAGAGATCATCAGTAGGAATGAAATACAAATCGAGAAAATTCCCACTGAAAGGAACTTAGCGGATCCTTTGACTAAAGCATTACCTCAAAGTAAGTTTGAGGGTCATGTTAGAGCTTATGGTATTGGATACCGTAGCGATTGGCATTAGGCCAAGTAGGAGTCTGTTAGTAATATATGAGAGATGTCCTAAGGCAATCGCCTTATGTATGAACCATTTATATGATAAATGAAGATTCACTATTTGAGTATACATCTCTTCATGTATTTGATTGGATCTTAAACTCATTTACTGAATGTCCACGATATGATTCACAGCATGAGAGAATTTGTGATTGGATCACAACTAGTGAGTATCTCTACATGTGTAATTGTGATGTATCGGAATTATCCCTAGTCGATGAATTGATGGATTTGGACACTATCAATTCTGTTGAGACTAGCACGAGGTATACTCCTTGGTGTATCCAAGCAGTTGATTCTCACTGGTTGGAGACATTATGATGTCTGGAGTTAATCGTGGATGCTAGTTATGCTAACTAGTTCATTGGAGTGACCAACCGTAAGACTTCATATGGTTCTCTGCATATATAAATATGTCAATGAAGTTCTTACTGTATCTTAAGTACGATGTTCCTTTGACTTGCGGTATTCAAGTCATCTTGATCAAAAAGACTTATGCTTTGACATCTTAAGCAAGCATCTCTGTGGAGATGTGGACCCGGGATGATTGGGTATAAGTCGAAGTGATCGAAGGTGTTTGAATAGCCTATAAAGGATTCACCACTCCTTGCGAGGAGATGTATACCCATGGCCTCTCGTCGGATTGTTACTAAAGTCTTTGGCCAAAGCATTACATGTTTAGAGTAAGGTACTCTTCGATACATGTTCAGTAACTAGAATTCGTAGGATGAGGAAATGATAATTGGGCTAGGTGTGACGTAGTCAGCCTAGTGGGGACTGACACTATATACCATGTCCTGAACCAAGTGGGTATAAGATGACTGAAGGGAATGAGGCAAGATTCATTCGAGCTGCTGAAGGGTTTCAGAAATAGTTCTGGATCAACCGTTGATCTTTTCGGTTAATTGGGGATCATGTACTACTAGGTGCCACTCATGATCGTTCTATAATTAATGGTTAATTATAGACGACCAACATAAACTGAGAACCTATTTGGTCACACGCACAACGAGCGTAATCCGAAGGATTTAAAACGAGCTTGAGAATGAGATTCTCAGACCGAGAGAAACTAAGTTTGGTTGGACCAAACAAAAAGCGAGCATGAAATTGTTTCAGTCGCAATAGAAGTGTGGATGGGCCGTGTCTTATGAAGACATAATGGATGAACCAAAATGGTTTGGTTCTAATCAAATGGAGGAGAATAAACCAAAGGGTTTGGTTTATTTTAAACGAATGAACCAAAGTTGGTTCGGTTCGTTTTAACTTAAAATAAACCATCATGATTTGGTTTATTTTAACTTTTATTAATGGAGCGGGTTAATGGGCCTTATGGTTATGATCCAATAACCATTAAGAGAATTAGTTCTCTATAAAGAGGGCTTAAGGGTTTGTTAAGCCCTAATCAAAACTCTAACCTAATAGTTGCCGCCCACCTCCCCTTGGAGATTTCGGCGCCAACCCTCCTCCTTGCCGTCGCTCACCTTGAAGCTCCTTGGCCGGCATCCAGAAGGTGCTGACCTTCACTCTTGCCGGCGTCGAGCTGTTTCCGGAGGAGCTCCGGTGATCTCCATTGGGTTTGGCATCAAGGTGAGCTTCATCCTACCTTTTTGGCCGGCCCTAATTCCTCAACCAAAGCTGTCCAGTTTTCTGAACAGCTTGTTTCCCTCTCGTCGGAGCGTCGTTTGGACGACGGTTGGAGCTCCGACAGCGCCTAACTTACTGGGGATTCAATCTCTGGTAATCCTCATAGGTGGAGGACGAAGGATTCGTCAAACGGTGGACGAATACCTCTCCGGAGAAGCGAGTTTTGAGGACTCGTCTTTGGATCCGAATTTGGATTCGGATCATGATCCTCTCTCGATCACGTCGTCTTCAACACGAGGCTAGTAACCCGTACGAAGACGAAGCTCATGACTTTTTGAAGTCATCCCGAAGATACTCGGCGTGGATACGGATAGAGACGATTCTAGCGAGGATCGTTCCAGTTGATGCCGTTCCCGCTACACGTGATACGAAAGGTATACGTAGTTAAATTTCCTTTTATTGCAAAATTTAAATTTACGGTTATGTCTACACATATTGTACTATGCATGTGTGTGATGTGTGTGTTGTAATAAATGTAGATTTATTATTTTTATTTCTTCCGCTGTGCACATGTTTGCGAAACATGTTCGAACACACACTCGCCGCGGTGCCGGAAACCCAACAAGGATCTCAAAGGGGAGTGAAGAAGCCGAAAGGCAAGTACTTCACTTGCAAGCAATGGACATTGGAAGAAGGACTGTCCCAATCCGAAACAGAACAAAGGTATATCTTTTGGTCTAGTCGTTGAAACATGGTTAGTGGTGTTATCTACTGGCACCTGGTGTGTAGATACGGGAGCCTATGATCATGTCTGCAATACTTTGCAGGGGTTCCAGGAAACCTGACGACGAGCTGAGGGAGAGATTACCGTTTACTTGGGCAATGCCATAATGGTGGCGGCTATTGCAGTGGGAGATGTTTTATTTATCTTTTGAGAAAAATAAAACTTTGGTTCTGGAAAATTCCCTTTATGTATCTTTATTTAGAAAGAATTTAATTTCAGTTTCTAAATTATTTATGAATGGATATTATATTTCTTTTAATGACAGAGTTGTTATAAAAAGGAATAGGGACATTATTTGTTCAGGTGCATTGATAGGAAATCTATACACACTTGAACCAAAACCTCCCACGATGCAAATTGAAGTTAATAACTCATCTTCTAATTCCAATAAGAGAAAAGAACCTTCGAAAATAAACCAAACATATCTTTGGCATCTTAGGCTTGGTCATATTAACCTAAGCAGAATTCAAAGGGTGATAGCTAATGGACCTTTCGGTTCATTAGTGGTGGAGGATTTCCCAACCTGTGAATCTTGCTTGGAGGGTAAAATGACCAAGAGGCCTTTTAAGGCCAAGGGGTATAGAGTCAAAGATGTCTTAGAATTGGTTCATTCTGATTTGTGTGGTCCTATAACTATCCAAGCTAGAGGTGGTTTTAAGTATTTCGTCTCTTTTATATATGATTATTCGAGATAAGGATACATTTACTTGATGCGCCGCAAGTCAAAATGCTTTGACAAGTTTAAAGAATTCAAGGCTGATGTGGAGAAACGTCAAGGTAAAAGTATCAAGACACTACGATCTGATCGTGGTGGTGAGTACCTCTTGGGAGAGTTTAGGAATTACTTATCAGAGGTTGGGATTCAATCCCAATTGTCTGCACATGACACACCCCAGCAGAATGGTGTAGAAGTGAGAAGGAATATGACTCTTATGGAGATGGTTAGATCGATGATGAGTTATTCTGAGTTGCCAGATTCGTTCTGGGGATATGCTCTAGATACGGTGGTGTACATTCTGAACTTGGATCCATCTAAATTAGTGCCTTCTACTCCCACAGAATTGTGGACTGGGCGAAAGCCTAGTCTAAGACATATTCGGATTTAGGGAGTCCAGCACATGTGCTAAAGGCAGATACTGGTAAGTTGGAACCTCGTACAAAAGTACGCATGTTCGTTGGCTATCCTAGAGGAACGAAGGGTGGTTTGTTTTATAGTCCTAGAGATCAGAGGGTGATCGTTAGCACGAACGCTAGATTTCTAGCGGAAGACTATGTGATGAGCCACAAGCCCAAGAGTAAATTTATTTTGGAGGAATTAAAAGGGGAAGTCACTTCTTCAGTACCACCTGTACAAGAGGATATACCACAAGTCACTGCACCGCGTGTCACAGAGGATACACAAGTGATACCTCGTCATAGTGGAAGGGTTGTTAGACAGTCTGATAGATTCATGTTCTTGGGAGAATCTTCTGATTTGATCCCTGGCGAACATAAACCTGATCCCTGGACATATGATGAAGCAATCCAAGATATAGATGCACCATCTTGGCAAAATGTAATGAATACTAAGATTGAATCTATGGATTCAAATCAGATCTGGGAGCCAGTGGAACCACCCGATTGTGTAAAACCATTGGATGCAAGTGGATCTACAAAAGAAAGAGAGGAATAGATGGGAGGGTTGAGACCTTCAAAGCGAGGCTTATTGCGAAGGGGTATACTCAGAAAGAGGGTATCGATTATGAGGAGACCTTTTCGCCGGTAGCCATGCTTAAGTCTATCCAGATTCTCTTATGCATTGCAGCTCATATGGATTATGAGGTGTGGCAGATGGATGTCAAGACAGCTTTCCTTAATGGAAGTCTTGAGGAAAACATCTATATGAAGAAACCAGAGGGATTCATTGCAAAGGGCAAAGAGCATCTAGTATGTAAGCTTAATCGGTCCATTTATGGATTGAAGTAAGCTTCGAGGTCTTGGAACATCCGCTTTGATGAGGTGATCCAGTCTTATGGATTTATTCAAAGTCCGGATGAGTATTGTGTATACAAGAGATGTGACGGAAACGTAGTGGTATTTCTTGTACTATATGTAGATGGCATTTTGTTGATTAACAATAATATCAAGGTGTTATCAGACGTAAGGGTATGGTTGTCCAAACAGTTTGATATGAAGGACTTGGGAGAGGTGGGACACATCCTTGGGATCAAGGTTATAAGGGATCGCAGGAAAAGGATGTTGTGCTTATCCCAAGCTTCATACATAGACACGATTATGGATCGTTTTAGCATGCAGAACTCTAAGAAGGGTTTTTCTACCTTTCAAGCATGGAGTTCCTTTATCTAAGGAGATAGAGGAGATGAAGGCAGTTCCTTATGCTTCGGCAGTAGGAAGCCACATGTATGCGATGCTATGTACGAGACCAGATATCTTCTTTGCCATAGGCATGGTCAGCAGATATCAAAGTAATCCAGGACAGAGACATTGGACTACGGTAAAGCATATATCGAAGTACCTGAGAAGGACTAGGGATTATATGCTAGTTTATCGTGCACCAATTACTCCTCATGGGTTATCTGATTCCGACTTCCAATCAAATAGGGATAACAGTAAGTCTACCTCAGGTTTTTGTGTTTACTTTGGGAGGTGGAGCCATTGTATGGAGGAGTGTCAAGCAGAAATGCGTGGTGGACTCTACCATGGAAGCTGAGTATGTGGCAGCCTCTGAGGTGGCCAAAGAAGTTGTGTGGCCCAGGAACTTCCTAATGGACTTGGATGTGATTCCTGGTTTGCCCAGAACTATCATAATTTATTGTGATAATAATGGTGCAGTTGCAAACTTGAAGGAACCACGAGCCCATAAGGCAAGTAAACACATAGAGCGCAAGTACCACCTGATACGAGAAATCATAAAGGAGGTAGAAGTTGTTGTCGCCTAGATTACATCAGAGGATGACCTGGTAGACCTTTTCACTAAGGCCTTTCGGGCGAGAGCTTTTGATAGGCATATGGAGAGAATGGGAATCAGATGTATGGCAGTATGAGGACAACATAGTCTTTCAGTATAAGTGGGAGATTGTTGGGATATATACTGAAAAGTCTATCTTTTGTATGAACATCTTTATTTTTAAAATAAGAATCACATGATCATTGTTTTCATATTTATATGGTTATGCATATTGTCTAATACATTACATTGTATATAACATGGTGTGTGGTGTCACACAGGAGATCATGTTATCGGCTCCTTGTAAAGTATAAGTAAAGGCTCACAACCGAGATGGCTTTAGACAAACCATTGGTATGGTTGTAGTGTGATTTGGTATTGGTTTGTCTTGACCATAGAATCACACTAGTGCACTTTGTGTGTATTGAGCAAGACCGACTTAGAGGTGATTCGATTTATTGTTGACTACATAATAGAATCGAACCTCATATATTATATTGTACATGCTCTTAATCCTGATATAATACCGGGCACATATACTTAGTATTCATTTCTTTGATTTACCAATGGGCAAGATTTATAGATTAAATCGATAGGCTCGGTAAGTTGGGAAATGGTATTATTTATATGGTGTGTCATTGATTATAAGAGGAAACTGTGTCCTATATATTAGGATGATGATGTCCCTTTGAGGAGCTCATAAGGTTCATCATTTAAACCCTGCAGGTGGACTTAGTCCGGCATGATGAAAAGGTTGAGTGGTACTACTCATGGAGTTAGATGTTGATTAATTAATGGTCAGTAAATTAATTAATCGACGGGCATTCGAGATCTTAAACACGGGGAGAAAATGTACAAATAATATATGGAGCCCATATTAACTTATGGGGGTTGGTGAGGTAGATCAATGATAATCCTCTAGTGGAATGGATAATCATTAATGGATCGGACTTTATGTGGGCTTGATCCATTGGGTGGCCAAGATCCAACTCCTCCTCTTGGTCCCTATTGTATCCTATTAATACCTCATGAAGCTTAGATCCAATGGATGAAAACAAAATTCTAGATCCAACGGTAGAGATTAAATCTCTAGATCCGACGGTTGAGATTAAATCTCTAGATCTGACGGTTGAGATTAAATCCCTAGAACCAATGGTGGAGATTAAAACAAGGCTTGAGCCCAACTCTATAAATAGAGCATTAAGGTGGGCGGCAAGGCTTGATGGCTTAAGAAGGATTAGGGTTTGCTTCCCTTGGGAGGCAAGTAATCCTAGTTTGGTTAGGATTAGGAGTGGGCGGCTAGGGTTAGGGTTAGGGTTTGGGTGTTCGTTGTGGGCGGCAACAATGAGGAGAAGGCTTTTTCTTCTTCTTCCAAGGTTTGGCCGGCACCTATCCTTCTTCCTTCTACCTTGGCCGGAGCTCAACCTATTCTTCTTCCCTCTACCTTGTCCAGAGCTCAACCTATTCTTCTTCCCTTCATCCTTGGCCGGAAATTAGGAGAGCTAGGTTTAGGGTTTGGGCGGCAACAAGGAGAAGGATTGCTTTCCTTTCTCTTCTCCAAGTGTTGGCCGACGCCCATGCCCTCATTGATTCTCCTTTGGCTGGTTCCTATACTCCATGTTCTCTTCCTTGGCCGGCGGCAACATCGAGTCTATTGACTTGGTGGCTGGTTTTAGATAGGAAGAAGAGTTTTGTTTGATGATCTTCCTTTGTTCGGAGTGAACAAGTAAAAGAAGATTGGTGATCTAAAAGGCTTCGACTTTTGGAAGATCGTCGCCCACACGACGTCTAAAAGGAGGAAGGACATACAATAGAAGATCAAGAGGTATAACAAGAGGTATAATCTTGTTTATTTTGATTAGTCTTCCTTTGTATTATGTTTATAATTGCTTTTCAATTATATGCATGTTTTATGTGGATGTTTACTTTGTGGATGTGGTTAATATAACTTGGACCCCGAACATAAACACAAAAGCCGGCGATCCATACATCGTCTATTCCGCACCTACTCGTAGAATAGAGGTAGGTCACTTGAACAACAAGTTTGTTCAAGTGACCACTCTAAACGAATAGCACGATGATGACAAGGTCGCTTGGGTGTTTCCTTTTGTCTAGGATTAAATTTTTTAATCTGGGGACATTGATGGGATCGCCATGAATAAGCGACCGAGTTGAAATGGGAAGCAAAGTTTCCCCTCGTGGACCCTCAAACCAACAGGAGCGTACCTTGGCCATCTTACCTGTTGCTTAGCATCTGATTGTCTTGACATTTTTGGCTAAGGCTATTCAATTCCATCACACTTATCATACCATATAAGATAATAATATAACTTAACTTTGAACCTTTGTCATAATCAAATCTCAGGTTCGATCATTTGGTGCCCCTGCACCAATAATTTTTTGATCTATGGCAACACGATTTCAAAGTTAAGGAAATAATAAGCATTAATCAGACATTTTCAAAATCTCTCCCTTAAAGTTACCTCCCCCTTAACACTTGGTGAGTTTTGAAAAACAAATTAAAGTTAATTTAAACCTCTTTAACTTGTATCTCTCTCCCTTCGATATATATAAAAAAGAATGCATTTTCAAGGTTAATGTTGAAAGGATACTCAATCCTAAAATCATTTTGAAGTTGTGAAATTTCAAACCATTTTAAATTTTTGATATAGTTTTAAATTAATATAAGTTCATTTTCAAATGTCCAAATAAAAAAAATGCCTAAATACTTTTATGATTCCAAGCATGTGTCCTTTTTGTAAGATAATATTTTCAATATAAACCATCTAATAAATTGTCCTTAAGAAAATGTATAACTCTCTTTTGATTCAATTGATATTAGATAATCAATAAATCTTGGTGGGGGTTAGTCACTTACGTGATTAGTTTATTAATTATACTCCATGATTCATGTCAATGAAATTAGTCTACATCTGGAATCAGGAGTAAGGTCCTAACATCTCACGCATATCTACGTGGCTCAGTACACAACTAGGTTAAATCTAAGTGTTGTGCGATGCATTGACTCCTTAATTATCTATAGGCTCATGATTTCTAAGGTAAGTCCTATGCTAATTCCAAAAAAAAAAAGAGATAGATAGATAATAATGTTGGTGCAACAATGCCCCAAGCATTTATATGTTTTGATGTTTGAATAATCAAAGTTAGGCAATATTTGTGATCTAATTATGAACATGTTTAAGTGACAGGAAAATCCAAGTATGAAGACTTGGTAAAAGAAAAGTTCAAGTGTGATCTTGGCAAGAGAAGTCCAAGGAAAGGTCTTGGCGGCATAAGTCCAAGCATGGAGTCTTGGTGGCGTAAAGTCCAAGTGGACCTTTGCAAAGGAAGTCCAAAGGCAAGTCTTGGCAGTGTAAGACCAAGCATGTAGTCTTGGCGGCGTAAAGTCCAAGCGTACTTTGGCAAAGGGAAACCCAAGACATGATGAAACCGAAGGAAGCTCTTGGAAACAAGCGCAAAGGATGAACAAGTCGCGAACTCGGAGGGATCCAAGAGGCGCAAGGCTAAAGGAAGAGCTAGAAGGTTGAGTCTAGGTCTAGGGAGTCAATTCAAGTATCAGTCGACTCATACTTGACGAGTATCAGTCGACTAATACACAGTAGAAGTCGATTGATAGGATACTCGACTGATGCAGCAGAGAAAATAATGCATCAGTCGACTGCCTAGGTTTGGCAGTCAACTGATGACGCCATCAGTCAACTGCCAACCTTGTCCAGTCGACTGATCAAGTTGGCATCGGGCACAGAATGGAGTCAGACTCGACTCCTCACGAGGATCACTCGACTGATCGTTTCATCAGTCGACTGATGAAGTGATCAGTCGATAGATCAGTCTGCCATTGAAAATGGCGGCTGTGAATCCCCACGGATCCGCCTCGTCAGAAGCCATTGGCTTCGGCGGCAGTCGACTGATGGAGACCATCAGTCGACTGATCGAGGCTCAATGGGAAAACAACCCTCTCTCTATAAAAAGAGGGCATGGGGTGCTTGAAGAGGCTAGTGCTTATCTTCCAACATTACTCTCAAGCTCCCCACGACTTTCTAAGCTTTCTAAGTGTTCTAATCCTCCTCTTCTCCAATCTTCATCTTCATCCATTGTAAAGAAGAGGAGAGTGTTGTAAAGAAAGCTTTCTTAGTGGAGATTCTTTGGATTGATCCACCTTAAGGATCGCCGTAGAGTAGGATCTTAATCTCCGAACCACATAAACTCTTTTGTTAGCGATTGTGTTTGTAGTCTCTTAATTTCGTTTAGTATTTTCTTTGCTTCCGCTAACTTTGCTTGTAGAAACGAAAAGAGGCTATTCAACCCCCTCTAGCTTCCAAGGATCCCCAACAAGTGGTATCAGAGCCCGGATTGTGTTGGAAGATTTAACCATCAACCAGAGCACAATGGCGTTTCAAGAGGGGTATAGCACGGCGAGGCCTCCATTCTTCGACGGCAACGACTTCGGATATTGGAAAGGTATGATGGAATACTACCTTATGAACGATATTGACAATTGGTTTAGTGTCATAGATGGATTCGAGAAGTTGGTCAATGAACATGGAGCGCCTATACTAACCAAGGATTGGACGAGGGACATGGCCAAGAAGGCTCAAGCTAATGCCAAAGCAACAACCACACTTCAATGTGGGTTGTCTAAAGAGCAACTAAGCAAAGTGGGGCCTTTCGAATCGGCAAAGGAGCTTTGGGAGAAGCTAATTGAGCTCAACAAGGGATCGAAGGAAACAAAAAGAGCCAAGAGAGATCTCTTGATAGGCAAACTCCAAAGCTTCACCATGAAGACCAACGAGACCGTGAGCCAAATGCATGGTCGCTTTAAGGAGGTAGTCAATGGACTACATGTGATAGGTGAAAAGGTCAAAAATCGAGACCTTGTGAGGTATATTCTTCAAGCTTTCCCTAGAACAACATTATGGGCATCAATGGTAGATGCTTATAAGGTGTCTAGGGATCTTTCATTAGTTAAATTAGATGATGAACTTTTTTGTGAATTCGAATTGCATGAGCAAGCTAACACTTCTTCAAAAGAGAAGGGTATAGCTTTTGTTGTAGGCAAGAAAGAAAAGAAGCAAAAGGAAAAGAAGGAAGCTTCCTCATCATCCGAATCGGAGGAAGAATCTTCAAGTAGTGATGAGGAGCTATCGGCTAGTGAGGTAGCTCACTATGTAAAGAAATTTGGTGGGAGGTCAAGAAAACTGACCAAGAAGGATGTGAAGAGGATCTTCCAATCCTCCAAAGGTAAAACCTCAACTAGTTCAATTTCTACTCCTAATATTATTTGTTATGGTTGCAACAAGAAAGGGCACATCAAGCCAAATTGCCCGGATCTAAAGAAGGAGAGAAGGAAAAGAAGAAGAAGGAGGCTATGGTAGCTCAAACGTGGGATACACAAAGCTTGGAAGAGACATCGGATGATGATGAGCTTTGCCACGTCACCCGCAACCTTGCACTCATGGCCATGGAGGATGAAGCCGGAAGCTCAAGTGAAGAGTCATCCTCCTCCTCAAGTGATAAATCGTCCTCTAGTGACGATGAGGTAAATGACTCCCCTTGGATAGAATTGCTTTATAAAACTATTGCATGTCTTCAAAACGCTTTAAATAGATCAAAATCTAGGATTAAGGACTTAAAAGTAGAAATTCAAAAAATTAGAGATGTAGAACCTTCTTGTGATGATGCATGTTCACTTAGGAATGAAAATGATGAACTAAGAAAAGAAATAGGTGAACTAAGAGCTTGCTTAGAAAAATTCACAAATGGCTCCAAATATCTAGATATGATAATTAAGGATCAAAGGGCTATTTACAACAAGGAATAGGATATAGACCTAAGGAGAAGGAAGTAGCCTTTACATCAATTGTTAGTAGAAAATCAACCATTAGGAGTAAGGTTAGAAATGTATGGGTTCCTAAGAGCTATATAGTTAATGCTACCGGTCCTAAGATTTGGGTGCCTAAGACTTGTATTTTTCATGTTGTATAGGTAGGAAGACCAAGCTTGTGGATTGTTGATAGTGGTTGCTCAAAACACATGACCGGTGATGAGAGAAAATTCTCAACAATCAACCAAATTAGCAAGGGAAAGTGTCTTTTGGAAAGAGTGGAAAACTTAAAATTCTAGGAAAAGACACAATTGAGTATCCCCAAATCTTGCCATTCATAAAGTACTATTGGTTGAAAACATGAAGTTTAACTTTCTTAGTGTAAGTCAATTATGTGATGCAAATTTTGATGTTCAATTTGATTCTTCTAAATGCCTTATAAGACATAAGAAATTAAATGATTGCATGTTAGTTGGATATAGGAAATCAAATATTTATTATGTTGATTTATCATATGCCACTAACATTTCCCCTAAGTGTCTCATGGAAAAAGAAGAAGAGAGTTGGCTATGGCATAGGAGATTAGGGCATACAAACATGAAGAACATAGCCAAAGCATCTAAATTGAAGCTAGTGAAGGGATTGCCAAAAGTGAAGTACATGAAGAATAAGATGTGTGATGCATGTCAAGAAGGGAAACAATCAAGATCATCACACAAGGGTAAAAATTTAATGAGTACTTCGTTACCCTTAGAGCTTATTCATTTAGATTTGTTTGATTGTTATAGTACTCCTTCATTAAATGGTAGCAAATATTGCTTAGTTATAGTAGATGACTTTTCTAGATATACTTGGGTATATTTCATGAAATATAAGAACAATACCCTAGAAACAATCATAGGCTTTAGCAATAGAGTAGAGAATGAGAGAAATCTCAAAATCAACCGGATATGTAGTGATCACGGTGGAGAATTTGAGAATTCTAATTTTTCCAAATTTTGCTTAGAACAAGGGTACAAGCACAAATTTTCTTGTCCTAGAACACCTCAACAAAATGAGATAGTGGAACGAAAAAATCATGCCCTACAAGAAGCCGCTAGGACTATGCTTAATGTATACTCTTTACCTAGCTACTTGTGGGCGAAAGCAGTTAATACCGCTTGTTATATCCAAAATAGAGTCCAAATCCATAGGTTTTTAGGAAAAACTCCATTTGAGTTATGGAATGGCTCAATTCCAACAATTCACTACTTTAGGGTCTTTGGATGTAAAACTTATATCTTAAACACCAAAGATAATTTAGGGAAATTTGAGTCCAAAGTGGATGAGGGAATCCTAGTTGGATACTCATCCACTAGTAGGGGCTATAGAGTATATAACAAAAGGACTAAAATAGTTGAGGAGTCTTCAAATGTTCAATTTGATGAAACCTCTACTACTTACCCTAGAAAATCCCCCATTGATGATGATATCAATGACAAAAATTAAGAAATTACCCAAAAATTTCAAAACATGACCTTAGAGGGTAATAATCAAAGGGGAGAATTAGAGAGTAATAATCAAGGGGGAGCAAGAGTAGATTCAGATGATGAAAGGAGGATTGAGGATAATCATGATCAAAATCAATTTAATACACCTCCTAGAACAATAAGAGTTCATCAAAATCACCCTCTAGATCAAGTTGTAGGGGAATTATCTCAAGGTGTTAGAACTAGGTCATTCCATAGAGCTTCCTCTAGTCATATAGCCCTCATCTCCCAAATTGAGCCCAAAACAATCAATGATGCATTACTTGATCCGGATTGGATGTTAGCAATACAAGATGAATTGGCTCAATTTGAAAGGAGTCAAGTATGGGAGTTAGTTCCTAGACCTAATGATAGTACCATCATTACTACAAGATGGGTCTTTAGGAACAAACTAGATGATCAAGGCAATATAACTAGGAATAAGGCAAGGTTAGTTGCAAGGGGTTTCAATCAAGTTGAAGGACTTGATTATGATGAAACATATGCCCCGGTTGATAATGTGAGTACTATAAATTTGACCAAAAATCCGGTACATCACTCTAGGACTAAGCACATTGAAGTGAAGCATCACTTCATTAGAGATCATGTGGTTAAGGGGGACATTGAACTAAATTACATAGAATCTAAGTCCAACTTAGCCGACATATTCACCAAGGCTCTCCCCGAAGCGGAATTTTCATCACTTAGGAGAGAACTTGGAATGTGGTAAGTAGAATAGAGGTCTAGGATTTATACCTCTAAGCATCTCACAAAAGACCTAAGAAACCATGATTTTTGTATTGAGCCACTTAGACAATATGTGAGATGTTAGGAAGATGCATTTGGTTCATCATGCTTGTTATGATGCATTACTATAAACCAAAATGTCATCTAGAGACATTAATCTTTCATTGGACCAATCATTGGGAAAACTTATGTACAATTGATGTGCATATAGCTCTAAAAATATGATTATAAATTTAAAATAAAACATATTTTAAACTATGTTTATAATACTTTGAAAAATAGTTTTCAATTGCTAAGCAAAAGTGATAAAAAGTTTGCAAAATACTTGAAGCTTTTGATAGTTTTCAAAATGTGTATCATTTTCGAAATCTAGAAAATATATATTTTTCAAATTATTTTTCCTTGATAGAATATGATTTTAGAAATGTGTACGCAAAATTTTGTGATTTTTCGATGTTTCTTGAATTTTTGGCACATTTTTGAATTTGGGCTGAAAATGTTGAAAATAGCATTTCGGGTGTAGCAGTCGACTGCGTCAGATTTCAGTCGACTGCCACCCTGATTTTTCTGCAAATCAGACCTATTTCTTGGTCTTAAGTGTACTCTTAAGTGTCCTAATCCTATGGTATGTTAACTTAAGTAATTAAAAGAGTATAAGACTGATTGATGTATTATTTTAGGGGGATCTTCATAGTAAAATCTTTTCATCTCCTAAATTTATATTGTTGGTGCAAAGTTAGGACATAGTTTCATTGCTTATGCTTTGCTCCACATGTTTTTCACACATAAGAAACGATTAAAGTTTAAGATTTACCGCTCTAAAACTGCCTTGAAAATAAGCATGGCCAAATTGCCTCGCAAAATCGCTCGCAAATTGCCTCGTAAACTTCCCTAGCAAATCGACCTAGCAAACCGCTCGCTAAATTGCCTCGCAACCGCCTGTAAACTTCGGAAAAATTGACTGCGAATCGCCTTAGCCAAATCGCCTCGACAAAACTACCTTGGCAAACTTCTAGCAAACCGCTCGCGAAACTACTCTCGCGAAATCCGCTGGAAAACTACTTGGCAAAACTTCCTCGCAAATCGCTCCGAAAATCGCCTCGCGAAATCAAGATCGCCAAACCGCTCGCCAATCGCTCGTTAAATCGCCTAGCCAAATCGCTCGCCAAACTACCCTGACTTAACTGCCCTGGAAACATTCGAACCATCCTAACATAAATATACCACACTGAATTGGGTCTAAAACTACCCGGGAACTCTCCAAGGACGTATGATCTAGGGGTAGTAAGCCTTTAGTGGGAGAATCTCATTGTAAAATAAGACATGATAATCCTTGGTAGATTTTTTATGTGTGCTAAAAAGGGGGAGCTCCATATCTATCTTTTACCTTAGTCCAAGACATAATCAATTCAATTCTTTCATGAATATGAATCCTTCTCTTTTTTATGTATGTCAAAGGGGGAGAAGGAAGATTTAAGTTAGAATTTACATTGCTATATGATGATGTTTATTTTTGAGAATATTTGAAGACGTAACTTAAATGATTGTCAAACATCAAAAAGGGGAAGATTATTGGTGCAACAATGCCCCAAGCATTTATATGTTTTGATGTTTGGATAATCATCTAAGTTAGGCAATATTTGTGATCTAATTGTGAATATGTTTAAGTGACAGGAAAATCCAATTATGAAGACTTGGTAAAAGAAAAGTCCAAGTGTGATCTTGGCAAGAGAAGTCCAAGGAAAGGTCTTAGCGGCATCCAAGCATGGAGTCTTGGCGGCGTAAAGTCCAAGCGGATCTTGGCAAAGGAAGTCTAAAGGCAAGTCTTGGCAGCGTAAGACCAAGAATTTAGTCTTGGCGGCGTAAAGTCCAAGTGTACTTTGGCAAAGGGAAACCCAAGACATAACGAAACCGAAGGAAGCTCTTGGAAGCAAGTGCAAAGGATGAACAAGTCACAGACTCAGAGGGATCCTGGAGGCGCAAGGCTAAAGAAAGAGCTAGAAGGTTGAGTCAAGGTCTAGGGAGTCAATTCAAGTATGAATTACTCATACTTGATGAGTATCAGTCGACTGATACACGGTAGAAGTCGATTGATAGGATACTCGACTGATGCAGCAGAGAAAACAAGGCATCGGGCCGATTACCTTGGTTTGGCAATGATCGACGATCGACGCTTATCACGATCGCCAACCCCGGGCAACTGATCAAGTTGGCATTGGGCACAGAATGGAGTCAGACTTGACTCCTCGCGAGGATCACTCGACTGATCGCTTCATTAGTTGACTGATCAGCCTGGCGTTGGAAATGGCGGCTGTGAATCCCCGTGGATCCGCCTCATCAGAAGTTGTTGGCTTTGGCGAAAGTCGACTGATGGAGACCATCAGTTGACTGATCGAGGCTCAATGGGAAAAACAGCCCTCTCTCTATAAAAAGAGGGCATGGGGTGCTTAAAGAGGCTAGTGCTTATCTTCCAACATTACTCTCAAGCTCCCCACGACTTTCTAAGCTTTCTAAGTGTTCTAATCCTCCTCTTCTCCAATCTTCATCTTCATCCATTGTAAAGAAGAGGAGAGTGTTGTAAAGAATGCTTTCTTAGTGGAGATTCTTTGGATTGATCCACCTTAAAGATCGCCATGGAGTATGAGCTTAATCTCCGAACCACGTAAACTCTTTTGTTAGCGATTGTGTTTGTAGTCTCTTAATTTCATTTAGTATTTGCTTTGCTTCCGCTAACTTTGCTTGTAGAAACAAAAAGAGGCTATTCACCTCCCTCTAGCCTTCCAAGGATCCCCAATAAATAAGAGCAATTCCTACCCTATTAAACACATTTGTAATGACCTTCTTAGTAAACTAAACTCAAATTCAGGTAAAGGTTTGGTGAATATGTCATCTAGGTTAGATTTAGATTCCACATATTCAAGTTTAATCTCACCATTAGTTACATGTTCCCTAACAAAGTGGTGTTTAACTTCTATGTGTTTATTTCTTGAATAATGTATACGATTTTTAGTTAGGTTGATTGAACTAATGTTGTCTATCATGAGTTTAGTATCCTTAAAGTTTAGTTGAAAGTCATTTAAAGTGTGTTTCATCCAAAGGAGTTGAGCTACACACTCCCCTATTGCTACATATTCTGCTTCAATAGTAGACAAAGCCACACAATGTTGCTTTCTGCTACACCAGCTAACTAGATATGGACCAAGAAATTGACAACTGCCACTTGTACTTTTCCTATCAAGCTTACAGAATCAAACTGAGTACCGATTAGTTAAAAAATACTAAACCTAGGGTACCACATTCCTACATTGATAGTTCCTTTTATATATCTAAATATTCTTTTTACTAAGGTTAAGTGTGATTCTTAGGCACAATATTGAAATCTTGCATACATACCTACTACAAAGAGTATATCAGGTCGATTTGTAGTTAAGTACAAAAGACTACCTATCACACTCCTATAGTATTTTAAATCTATGAATTTTCCTTCTAAGTCATTATCAACTTTTGCATTAATTGCCATAGGTGTACTAATTTCCTTAGCATTTTCCATCCTAAATTTTCTAATTAATTACTTAGCATATTTATTTTGATACACATAAGTGTCCTCTTTTGTTTGTTTTATTTGTAACCCTAAGAAAAATTAAGCTCACCTACTATACTCATTTCAAATTCACTCTCCATTAATGAAACAAATTCATTTAAAAATGTGTTATTTATTAACCCAAATATTATGTCATCTATGTAAATTTGTGCAATAAATATTTATTTTTCTAAAGTTTTTACAAATAGGGTCGGGTCTATTAATCCTTGTTTAAACCCCTTAGATATTAACCAAATGGTTAGTCTCTCATACCATACCCTAGGTGCTTGTTTTAGTCCATATAATGCTTTCCTAAGCTTGAATCCATGGTTGTGTTGGCTTAGGTCTTCAAATCCGAATGGTTGGCTCACATATATTTCTTCTTTGATGAAACCATTTAAAAAGGTTGACTTAACATCCATTTGATACAATCTAAAACCTTTATGTACGACATAGGCCAACAACATTCTAATTGACTCAAGCCTAGCCGTTGGTGCATAGGTTTCCTCATAATCTAAACCCTCTACTTGACTAAAACCTTTGGCTACTAATCTAGCCTTATTCCTAACGATCTCACCTTTGCCATCAAGTTTATTTCGAAATACTCACTTTGTACCTATAATATTTTTGTCTTTAGGTGTTGATACTAATTCCCAAACTTGATTCCTAGTGAATTAGGCTAACTCTTCTTGTATAACAATGATCCAATCAGGGTCAAGAAGAGCTTGATCTATGGTTTTGGGTTCAATTTTATATATGAGTGAAACTTGACTTACATTTCTATGGGATGCTCGAGTTCGATCACCTAGATTAGGATCACCTAACACTTGATCAATTGGATGATCAAATCTAACTCGAGGTGTTCTTAAATTAGTGTTTAAGGTTGATACATTTTGTGAGTTAAGTTCAGTTCTAACTTCATTTTCTATGGTTTTGTTGTTTAATTCAATATTCACTTCGGATTTTGAAGGATTGTTTTCTTCATTAAATACTACATTAATTATTTCTTTAATTCTTAAGGATTGATTATTATATATCCTATATGTTGGGTTTCCCCAGAACCGACGTGGGTGTGTGTTCAAACACATTTCATAAATATGTACATAGAAGAAACAAAAACAAGTAATAACTAACTTATTACAATACACACACCACACACATGCAAGGATACATCAAGTGTAGACATAATCGTCATTTTAAATTTTGAAATAAAGAAAAACTACTCTACCTGACGGATTATGTGAAGCGGAAATGACATCAACCTTAGTGACCCTCGTAAGTTTCGCCTCTATCAGTATCCACGCCGAGTATCGTCAGGATAGCTTCAACAAGCTATGAGCCCCATCTTCACATGAGATACTAGTCTCATATCGAAGACGTTGTGATCTGAGAGACAAAATGAGTTTCATAAACTCGCTTCTCGAAAGGAGTTTTCGTCAACCAATTGACGAAAATTCGATTTTCCACCAAAGAGGATTGCCGGAGATCCAATCCTTGGCAAGGAGGTCATTGTCGGAGTTCCAAATGCTGACTAAACGACGCTCTCACCGCAAAGGACACAAACTGTCCAAGAGGATAGCTTGGTAGAGGAGGTGATCGGCCAAACAAGTGGTCGACTGCTCCTTGGTCGGCGGCGGCCAAGGAAGGTTGGCCGATGGCTGAGGATGGCCGGAGGGCTGTCGACGGCAAGGACAAGGTGGTGACACAACAATTTGGGCAACACCAATGGGTTGGGCGGCACAACAACTTGGGCGGCAAGGAGCAAGGAGAGAAAAATGGCTAGGGTTTCAAAAACCTAAGTCAATCGAACCAATGAACACGGGTTATCTCTCAACCCCATTATTTATAAAGAACGTATCTCTTAACCATTAAGAGACTTTTTCTCAAGACCTTTTCTCAAGACCTTATCTCTAAAGCCTTTTCTCGAAAACCTTTTCTCAAAGTGTTATTGGTTCACAACCAAAACCTGTTAACCCACTCCATTAACTTAAGTTTAAAAAAAACAAACCACGTTGGTCTATTTTAAGTTAAAATGAACCAAACCAATTTTGGTTCATTCGTTTAAAACAAACCAAACCACTTTGGTTTATTTTCACCATTGGATTAGTACCAAACCGATTTGATTCATCCATCATGTCTTCATAAGACTCGGCCCATCCTTGCTTCTGATGTGACTGAAACAATTTCATGCTCGCTCTTTGTTTGGTCCAACCAAACAAAGTCTCTCTCTCGATATGAGAATCCTATTCTCAAGATCATTTTAAATCCTTCGGATAACACTTGTAGTGCGTATGACCAAATAGATTCCCGATTTTTATTGGTCATCTATAATTAACCATTAATTATAGAATGATCATGAGTGGCACCTAGTAGTACATCATGATCCCCAATTAATCAGAAATCAATGGTTAAACGCAGAACAACTTCTGAAACCTTTCAGCAGTTATAGTGAATCGTGCCCCATTCCCTTAACTCATCTTATACCCACTTGGTTCAGGACATGGTCCATTGTGTTAGTCCCCACTAGGCTGACCATGTCACACCTAGCCCAAGTATTACTTCCTCGTCCTTCGGATTCTAGTTACTACACATGTATCCAAGAGTATCATACTCTAAACATGCAATGCTTTGGCCAAAGACTTTAGTAACAATCCAACGAGAGGCCATAGGGTATACATCTCCTCACAAGGAGTGGTGAATCCTATGTAGGCTATTCAAACACCTTCAACCACTTTGACTTATACCCAATCATCCCGGGTCCACATCTCCTTGGATATGCTTGCTTAAGATGTCAAAGCATAGGTCTACATGACCAAGATGACTTGAATACCGCAAGTCGAAGGAACATCGCACTTAAGTTGTAGTAAGAACTTCATTGACATATTCATATATGCAGTGAACCATATGAAGTCTTACAGCTTGTCACTCCAATGAACTAGTTACCATAACTAGCATCCACGGTTAACTCCGGACATCCCAATGTCTCCAGCCAGTGAGAAACAGCTGCTTGGATAAACCAAAGAGTATAACTCGTGCTAGTCTCAATAGAATTGATGGTGTCCGAATGCATCAATTCATCAACTAGGTATAATTCAAATACATTACAATTACACATGTAGAGATACTCACTAGTTGTGATCCAATCACAAATTATCTCATGCTGTGAATCGTATTGTGGATATTCAGTAAATGAGTTTTAGATCCAATCATATACATGAAAGCATGTACACTCAAATAGGGAATCTTCATTTATCAAATAAATGGTACAACCATAAGGCGATTGCCTTAGGACATCTCTCATATATAACTAACAAACTCCCACTTGGCCTAATGCAAATCGCCACAGTATCCAATATCGTAAGCTCTAACATGACCCTCAAACTTACTTTGAGATAAGACCTTAGTTAAAGGGTCCGCTAAGTTACTTTCAATGAGGATCTTCTCAATTTGTATTTCCTTCTTATTTATGATCTCTCTGATCAAATGATAGTGGCGAAGCACATGTTTGGATCGTTGAAGAGACCACATCAAGTTCCGAGATAAATTTTTTGATCCAAATCGCTTCCTTTGCTGCTTCTGAAGCTGCAATGTATTCTGCCTCAGTGGCAGAATTCGCTATGGTGTCTTGCTTGGAACCTTTTCAACTTATTGCACCTCCATTAGAGGTGAATATGTACCCAGACTGAGACCTAGAAGCATCCTTATCTGTCTGGAAGTTGGCATCTGTATACCCGCATATTACCATATCACCCTCTCCATATATAAGAAACACATTCGTAGTGCTTCTTAAGTACTTAAGGATTGTCTTAAGATGCCCAATGATCCATTCTGGATTAGACTGCATCCGCCGTGACACTCGTGAGCATACGATATATCAAGTCTTGTACATAACATAGCATACATGATAGATCCTATTCGGATGCATAGGGATCTTACTCATGCAAATCCTCTCGCTTACGTACAGACACACATAGATATCGAAGGTGTATCCCATACCGATGGGAAGAAAACCTTTCTTAGATTCTAACATGCTAAATCTCTTTAGGACTCGGTCCTATATATGTAGATTGTGAAAGACCAAGCAACTATTTCGATCTATCTCTATAGATCTTAATCCCGAGGATATAGGTCGCTTCTCCTGTGTCTTTCATGGAGAATGTTTTGGATAACCAAATTTTAATGTAACGCCCATAAAATTCCTAGCAAATTTTATAAGAATTTTTGCATGATTATAATGGACATCTATGTGGGCTCTTTCAAAAAATAAAAGAGAATAGAACCAAAAAGGATGCATGGCCAACCTCCAAGCAGGTAACTAAACCTTAAGATGCATGTGATAATAAGCCCAGAGGGTGTGCTATTAGAAGGGTAAGGAAAAGGATAGATAAGGGTAGGAGAGGCAAAGGGACACCTTCACTTAGAAAAAATAGGAGTAAGTGAGGAGGCAAGAGAACAACAAGTCATTCTCTTCTTCCTTCTTTTTCCTCCACCGAAACCCATCCTCTCCTTCCCCCATTTCCGAAATCTCAAGAAGAAAAAAAAGAGGCCTTGTCTTGACACCAAGGGTATATTTCATATAGTAAACCAAGAAAGGATGTAAGATATCCTCAACAGTACAAGTTGTTTTGAATGTTTGATTTCCTAAGACCTTCCTTGGAAGTTTTCGGACAAGTCTCTACCTATGTTTACTAGTGATCTTCCATGCCATGCTATATATACATATGATGTTTACATGATGATAGTTAGACCATGTGTTAGTATGTTTGAGTATTTGATTTCCTAAGACCTTCCCTTGGAAGTTTCGCCAAACCATGTTTGTGCTTACTAATGATCTCCCATGCCATATATATATATATATATATATATATATATATATATATATATATATATATATATATATATATATATATATATATATATATATATATATATATATATATATATATATATATATATATATATATATATACATATATATATATATATATATATATATATATATATATATATGATTTTGACATGATGATAGTTAGACCTTGTGTTAGTATGTTTGAGTGTTTGATTTCCTAAGACCTTCCCTTGGAAGTTTCGGCCAAACCATGTTTGTGCTTACTAATGATCTCCCATGCCATATATATATATGATGTTAACATGATGATAGTTAGACCTTGTGTTAGTATGTTTGAGTGTTTGATTTCCTAAGACCTTCCCTTGGAAGTTTCGTCCAAGTCTCTACCTATGTTTACTAGTGATCTTCCATGCCATGCTATATATACATATGATGTTAACATGATGATAGTTAGACCTTGTGTTAGTATATTTGAGTGTTTGATTTCCTAAGACCTTCCCTTGGAAGTTTCGGCCAAGTCCCTACTTGTGTTTACTAATGATCTTCCATGCCATGATGTATATCTATATGATGTTAACATGATGATAGTTAGACCTTGTGTTAGTATGTTTGAGTGTTTGATTTCCTAAGACCTTCCCTTGGAAGTTTCGGCCAAGTCCCTACTTGTGTTTACTAATGATCTTCCATGCCATTATGTATATATATATGATGTTAATATGATGATAGTTAGACCTTGTGTTAGTATGTTTGAGTGTTTGATTTCTTAAAAACCTCCCAACCAAGTTTCGGCCAAGACCATGTTTATGCTTACTAATGATCTTCCATGCCATGATATATATATATATATATATGATGTTAACATGATGTTAGTTAGACCTTGTGATAGCATGATTTGTTTATGCCACTACCTTATGTCCATGTTAATTGTATTAATGTATGCTTATGTTATGCTCATTGCATCATGATATACATTCTTATGTTTCATGTCCACTAGGGCACACCTACGTTATGCATGGTTTAAGTATGTATGATGAAATGCCTAAGAGATGCTTCCCTATGAATGGGGACTAAGAGCACTCTTTATGTTATGACAAGGAACATGATATGCTATTTTACTTTTGTATGGCTTGTACCAGACCCTAGCAAGGTCCATGGGATGGGCTCCTAAGTGCCCCTAGGTCGACGGTCATAGTACGGACCTAGTACGGGATGGGCTCCTACATTGCCCCTAGGTCGATGGTCGTAGTACGGGACTAGTACCCTAGTAGGTTCGGGATTAGCTACCTCGGATCTATTTAGGGATGTGCGCAAAATGATGTATGTGGTATAATGTCGGGCCCTCATGTTGAGATTTATGTTTAAGTACCTATAAAATATATGTTTTCAAAGAACATCTTGCATATACCCATTTCATGTCTATGTGATTATTGTGTTTTTATGAATTCTAGTCCTATGTTCCTAAATGATCATGTCACGACTTTTATATGAATGTTATGCCTATATGTTGTCTGGATGAACATGTCACTATTTTTATGAATTCTAGTCCTATGTCCCTAAATGATCATGTCACGACTTTTATATGAATGCTATGCCTATATGTTGTCTGGATAAACATGTCACTATTTTTATGAATTATAGTCCTATGTTCCTAAATGATCATGTCACGACTTTTATATGAATGCTATGCCTATATGTTGTCTAGATGAACATGTCACTATTTTTTTATGAATTCTAGTCCTATGTTCCTAAATGATTATGTCACGACATTTATATGAATGTTATGCCTATATGTTGTCTAGATGAACATGTCACTACTGTTGGGATGTATACTGAAAAGTCTATCTTTCTTATGAACATCTTTATTTTGAAATAAGAATCACATGATCATTGTTTGCATATTTGTGTTTATGCATATTTTCTAATACATTACATTGTAGATAACATGGTGTGTAGTGTCAGAGATCATGTTATCAGCTCCTTGTAGAGTATAAGTAAAGGCTCACAACCGAGATGGCTTTGGACAAACCATTGGTATGATTGTAGTGTGATTTGGTATTTGTTTGTCTTGACCATAGAATCACACTAGTACACTTTGTGTATATTGAGCAGGACCGACTTAGAGGTTATTCGATGTATTGCTGACTACATAATCGAATCGGACCTCAGATATTATATTGTACATGCTCTTAATCCTAATATAATAACGGGCACATATACTTAGTATTCATTTCTTTGATTTACCATTGGGCGAGATTTATAGATTAAATCGATAGGCTCGGTAAGTTGGGAAATGATATTATTTATATGGTGTGCCGTTGATTATAGGAGAAAACCGTGTCCTATATATTAGGATGATGATGTCCCCTTGAGGAGCTCATAAGGTTCATCATGTAAACCCTGCAGGTGGACTTAGTCCGACATGATGATAAGGTAGAGTGGTATTACTCATGGAGTTAGATGTTGATTAATTAATTGTCAGTAAATTAATTAATCGACGGACATTCAAGATCTTAAACATGGGGAGAAAAATGTACAAATAATATATGGAGCCCATATTAACTTATGGGGGTTGGTGAGGTAGATCAATGATAATCCTTTAGTGGATTGGATTATCATTAATGGATCGGACTTTATGTGGGCTTGATCCATTGGGTCGCCAAGATCCAACTCCTCCTCATGGTCCCTATTGTAGCCTATTAAAACCTCATGAAGCCTAGATCCAATGGTAGAAAACAAAACTCTAGATCCAATGGTAGAGGTTAAATCTCTAGATCCAACGGTTGAGATTAATTCTCTAGATCCGACGGTTGAGATTAAATCCCTAGAACCGAAGGTGGAGATTAAAGGGAGGCTTGAGCCCAACTCTATAAAAGGAGGCTTAGGGCTTGGATGGCAAGTAATCAAAAGAGGGGCTAGGGTTTTGGGTGGCAAGGAGCAAGGGGTGTTGGGCGGCACCAATTAAGGAAAGAATTTCCTTTCTTCTCTTCTTCCTCAAGGTGGACGGCGCCCATTATCTACTTCCCTCCCTTGGTCGGCGTCCAAACCACCTCCTTCTCTTCTCCTTGGCTGGTGGAAACAAAGCTTAGGGTCTTCCCTTAGAGCTCTTGGCCGGCATCCATCTCCTTCATCCACTTCTTTGGCCGGCGCTCACCAAGTTGGTGTTTGGTGGTTGGCGCAAGTAAGGAGAGGAAGAGTTTTGTTATTGATCTTCCTTTGTTCAGAGAGAACAAGGATAGGAAGATTGGTGATCTAGGAGCTTCGACTTTTGGAAGACCATCGCCCACACGACGTCCAAAAGTAGGAAGGACATACAATAGAAGACCGAGAGGTATAACGCTTGTCTATTTTCTTTTGTAACATGTCTATAATTATTTTTTAATCATATACATGTTGTGTATTCTGTTTTTATCGTTAAATATACTTGGACCCCGAATATAAACACAAAAGTCGGCGATCTGTACATCGTCTATTCCGCGGTTATTCGTAGAATAGAGGTTGATGGCTTGAACAACAAGTTTGTTCAAGTGACCACTCTAATCGAATAGCACGATGATGAAATGGGAGCTTGGGTAATCCCTCTTGTCAAGGATAATTTTTTTTTATCCGGGGACGTAGAAGGGATTGCCCATTCCGCTATTGCTGAGAGGATCAAGGAAGCACAAGTCAGCGACCAGCATCTGTAGTTCTTGAGCAACACGATAGACTCAGAACGTTAGACAGATTTCTCGAGTGACGAGAATGGTGTACTTTGTTTCCGAGGACAACTATGTGTTCCGGACACACACCCAGTTAAGGAAGAATTACTACAGGAAGCACATCAGTCGAGATTTTCTATACATCCTGGTGGTACTCGAATGTACTGAGATTTGAAGCATTTATACTGGTGGAATGGTATGAAATGGTATATTGCAGACTTTGTTGCACGATGTCTAGTATGCCAATGAAGACTGAACATCAGAAACCTGTTGGCTTACTTCAGAAAATTCCGATCTCGGAATGGAAGTGGGAAAATATCACGATGGATTTCGTTACGGGACTACCCAGAACCCGTAAAGGACATGATGCAATTTGGGTGATCGTAGATCGGTTGACCAAATCCGCTCACTTTTTTCCGATTCATGGGATGGACTCATTAGATCGTCTAGCGAAATTGTACTGCCGGGAGATTATCAGATTGCATGGCGTACCTCTGAGTATCATATCTGATAGAGATCCGCGATTTACTTCACGATTCTGGCAGAGTCTATAGTAGGCCATGGGCATAGAGCTTCGACTCAGTACAGCCTTTCATCCGCAGACAGACAGACAGTCCAAACGTACCATTCAGACTCTAGAAGATCTACTGAGAGCTTGTGTCATGGATTTCAGTGGAAGTTGGGAGGATCACATTCCTTTAGTGGAGTTTGCCTACAACAACAGCTACCACTCTTCTATCTAGATGGCTCCTTTCGAGGCATTATACGGCAGACCCTGCAGATCTCCTGTGTTATGAGAGGAAGTTGGGGAATGATAGTTATTGGGGCCTCAGAGTATCCAGCATGATGCAGAGTTGGTACGAGTCATCAGACGACTATTATCAGAGGCATGGGATAGACAGAAGAGTTATGCAGACCAGAGGCGAAGGCCTCTGGAATTCTCAGTCGGGGATCATGTATTCCTACGAGTGTCACCCACCAAAGGAGTCAAGAGATTTGGTCTAAAAGAAAAATTAGCTCAACGCTACATTGGTCCATTTGAGATATTGGAGCGAATTGGAGGCGTAGCATATCGGTTGGCCTTACCTCCGACACTAGCGGGTGTTCACAACGTATTTCATATTTTTATGCTGAGGAAATATGTGCCGCGATCTGACCATGTTCTGAAAGATGTTCCAATACCACTCCAGGCAATGCGACTTATGAGTAGACTCCAGTGCGGATTCTTGGTCACAAGGAGCGACAGTTGTAGAACAAAACCATCCGACTCATAAAGGTGGGATGGCAGCATCATACGGATGAGGAGGCTACATGGGAGCTGGAAGATACTATCCGAGCTCGATACCCTCATCTGTTTACCTGAGGTATGTGGTTATTTCGGAATATGCTTGATCTATTTTTTTTTATTTAAGTACGAAATTTGGGGACCAAATTTTAATAAGTGGGGGAGAATGTAAAATACCACAAAAAAAAAATGTTGGGTAATTAGGAGAATATTCTATGGAATTTTTTAGGAATTTTTAGGAATTTTTCTGGACTTAAATAGGGATTTCTAAGATTATTTATGGAGAAGGGTTTAAAAAGGGGCTTAACGGGTCTGAAATCCTACCCGTTTATTTGCAAGCCCGACCCGCTCCATTACAGAAATGGTTCTACGCCGCTAACCATTAACGCTCATCGTCACCTTAACCCCGTTGTGTTTCTCCTTCCCAGCCACGATCCGATATTTCCCTGCGCGATCATTTTTCTTCGTCACCGGATCCCAATCGCTTCCATTCTTCAGTGGATTCCTTTCCAACAGCCGAAGCCCCCTCTTCTTCCCCCCGAAGCGAAGCGACCCCCTGCTTCGTCGCTCCAGCGGTTCTGAGCAACAGACCTTTTTTCCGTTCGCATGATCTCTCTGCTCCATCGCTCAAGTTCTTTTTCCTTCATTCGCGCGATCTCTCAGCTTCGTCGCTCAGATCTCGCATCTCCTCTGCTCTTTTGAAATCTCGGGCCACCGAGCTTTCTCCTTCTTACTCGCAAAGCCTACTTCGCAATTGAGAGCATCCAAAGTCTAGACGACCTCCGCAGCTCTAACCGCTGGCTGCCGATGTTGTCCTGTGCTCGGTGAAAGGTCCAGCTGGAGGGGGGGAGTGCTAGGCTTGGTCTGTGGTGGAGGTTTTCTTCGAATCAAGGGCACCAGAGATCTTGGCCGGCGAATAGGGCAGCCCGCTTCGAGTTATTTTCCCTCACGATTATTGATCCCTGTTGCCGATCAGTGTTGGAACTAGGTATGAGTAATCGCTTCTTTCTTTTGGGACGAGGATACAACTCCAATTTGTGATGTCCCTTGCGTGACCTAATCTGTGTTTGGGAAAAATCGGTGAACAAGAAGATAGGAAGGGTAGGCTGTCGGTTTTGGGGTTGGTATTGCCGATGACGCTTCAATTGTTGGTAAGAACGATCCCCTTCCTTGTTTTTATTCGGTCAATTCAGTGCAATGTGTGGGATTACTGTTCTTAATATCGATTTACTGCTGTGTGATTATTTACGATTGTGAATCGAGTTGTAATTGTGTTCTGTTGGCTATGAGAAGGGGTTGTTTTGTAGAAATAAGCGTAGAAGTGGCTGTGGATAGAGTATGGGTTTGAATGGGAGGTTGTCGTGTGATTATGGGTGGCTGTCGTGTGTCCCGTGGGCCTGCGAGTTGGAATTTTGGTCGAGTATGGGCTATAAATGGCAGTACAGGAGCTGTGATCAGTAGGTTACATGATTAGAGAGTTGTTCTGGGTTGTAGAATATCCGGTTCATATGGAAATTGGTGTAGGGAATTGAATGTATAGATTTTGAGTAGTTGTTAATTGGAAATAGGGGGGTTTTAATTATGATGTTAACCGTACCAGTTGAGGGTCTAATGTGAAGGTTAGTTATAGTGAATCAACCTTGGATAGTTTGGGGGATTTCTCCTAAATCGTATTCGCTAAAAAGGATGCGACTATAAGAACGATATAGTAATTAATTCATACTTTGTAGTCTGCTTGTACTAAAATATAATTGATGATATTTACAGGACGTGGATACGAGATAGGTCCGTGGCCGTGAGGACTTCATTATTTCGAGCACTACAGCAGGTGGGTAATTCCTACCCTGGTCAGGTAGTTTAATGCATACAGATTTAGATGCATGATCATCTTATATGGTCATGTTACCTTGACTCCTTTCTTATTTATCGTATGCTTGATACTTTACCATTGGCTATTAACTCCATTGCTTCTATCATGTTTATTTTACTATGATTAGGAGTTATACATATAGGTGATGTAAGTAAATTAGAATTTGTTTAAGTTAAGTGCAAGTAGTAAAGTCCGGATGACAACCTAATTGTAAATTGGGCAAAAAGGTCATCCGTAGGTAGATAATGTCTTGAACCTAGGGTTAATTCTAGTACACTTAGGTTGCATGTTTACTACTGACCATGTATTATGTAAATGGTCAGGTGAATGGTATTTAGTGTGTCGCTACGGACCAGTGGTCCTAGCCTGATACGATCAGTTTGAGTACGTCTCTCTACAGGATAGAGAGTACGTTGATCTGGTTAGTATTACTCTCTGTAGATTAGAGATTCTATGGTGGATGTCTGTACGTGAGACATTGCATTCATGTCATTTGCATGCACACTGGCGACGAGGTCACCCTTGTGGTTGAGAGTGTCGCCAGTCATCCTGCCTCCACGGTTATTCATAGGAGGAGTAACCAGTGTGAGGGCAAAGCATTGTGGTGCCGCACTCTATCACTATAGACGGTGATAGTTTGATTTGCGTGTCGTAGTCCTGCGTGTGTGGCACTCGACCACTCATGGGTAGTGACTGTCGGAGTGGCCAACAGCAGGGACCCCCATCGTATAGCTTGCTCTTCACGCTTATATGCTACTCGATCATACTGCCCACTCGGCCACTCGAGAGTAGTGGTTGGTGTTGAGTTGGGATAGTTGTCATGCTCGAGCCACCGAGGCCACACTGGGGTCATGGTAGCTTTAGGGTGAGCCGACATGACCATGCATGCTGCATTGCCGATTGATGGCATTTTTGCATATTGCCATATATATACATATATGCATGTATATATATATATATATATATGGATGATTGTGATTAGTATACATATATAGATGCAGTCTATATATATATTCTTATTGTGATGCTGTATTTGTATGTATTATGCTTGTTGCATTTGTTTGTACATATTCATACATGCTATTGCATTTCTTGTATTGTAGTAGGCCGGTACTTGTATATCTGTTGGTTATTCACTGTGATACCCTCAACCCATATCAGGATGTAGTATGAGATAGTACTATTCTTTATACCTTATGTTGTGGATATGTGCTTAGGTTAGATAGGTGCAGCGTAGTAGACGTTCAGGTATGTCTGCATTTCATATTGGCTTTTGGTTAGAAGGTATATACATGGATATGTTATCATGCTAGTGATACCTGTAGATTTTTCTATCGAAATACATGTGATATTAATATATACATGTTTTTCTATTACTTGCTGAGTTTTACTCAATACCATGGACCCTAGGTTTTTCTGTCGCCCAGGTAACAGGTTGAAGTCTTCGTGACGGCTTGGAGCTACGCCGGCGATCCATCCCATCTCCGCTTTTCTGAGTCTCCCGAGGATTTGTGTTTGTGTTATGGATTTTGTTCTATGTTATTGACTCTAGTTTATGTATGGACTTCGTCTTTATGTTATGGACTTTGTTTTGTGTCGATGCTTTATGTACAATTTTAGTACTGTAGTCTTGTCAGGTGGTGTACACCTGTATGTTTTTGGTATATTTGTTGTGGGTATGTGCTTTATATTTCCGTTGTGGTTGTTATGTTATATTATGTTATTGTTTTGGCCTACGGGCCTTGTATTAACCCGAAATGTTGCCACGTACAGGGGAGATGTCGTCCGTTCGATTTTTGGCACGGCATACTCTCGAGGCGTGACATATACGTCCACACTATCGTGGCATATGATATTCTCGGTGTTTTGAGGTGTTGGTTGATTTTAAAATTTTATTGTTTGAGGAATCAATAATTTTTTGAAATCTAATGTTTTTGATCTATGTGATTCTTAGGTTTTCTTTCAAAATGACTTTCAACCCGCTTGCTGTGATACTAAAAGAAAATAAACTTACTGGACCCAACTATGTTGATTGGAAGAGGAATCTTGACATTGTCTTGACTGCTAAGGAATACAAATATGTACTCCTTGAAGAGTGCCCTCCTAAGCCTGCGGATGATTCTGTGGAAAAGGAGAAGGAGAGTTATAAGAAGTGGATTAAGGCCAATGAGATTGCGCGGTGTTACATTTTGGCATCTATGTCAAATGTACTGCAACATCAGCATCAAGCCATGCCCACTGCTTATGACATGATGCTCAATCTCAAAGAGCTTTTTGGACACCATAATCGGGCTGCTAGGCAGGAAGCCATGAGGAACTTGATGACGACCACCATGATCAAGGGAACACCCGTGAGGGATCATGTTCTCAAGATGATGGCTCATTTGAATGAGCTAGAAGTCCTCAGAGCTGAGATCGATGCAGAAACCCAAGTCAATATCATTCTCCAGTCTCTACCTAGGAGTTTTGAGTAGTTTTGCCTGAACTACAACATGAACAAGAGGTTGTATTCATTGGTGGAGCTTCTGATAGAACTCCAGATGATAGAGGGGATATTTCGTCAGAGTGCTCAAGTGCAAGCCATGGTTACCCAAAAGGTTTCTACTTCTAAACCGAAAGGCAAAAAGAAGAAGAAACAAGCTGGGGAAAAGGTGGTGGGAGGAACTCAGGGAGGAGTGAAGCAGCCGAAAGGCAAGTGCTTCACTTGTAAGCAAACTGGACACTGGAAGAAGGACTGCCCCAACCGCAAGCAGAACAAAGGTATATCTTTTAGTCTAGTCGTTGAAACATGTTTAGGGGTGTTATCTATCGGCTGTGTAGATACGGGAGCCACTGATCATGTCTGCAATACTTTGCAGGGGTTCTAGGAAACCAGACGACTAGCTGAGGGGGAGATTACCGTATACTTGGGCGATGCCACGAAGGTGGCATCTATTGCAGTGGGAGATGTTTATTTGTTTTTTGAGAAAAATAAAGTTTTGGTTCTTAACAATTGCCTTTATGTACCTTTATTTAGAAAGAATTTGATTTCGGTTTCTAAATTGTTTATGGATGGATATTCTATTTCTTTTAATGATAGAGTTGTTATAAAAAGGAATAGGGAGATTATCTGTTCTGATGCATTGATAGGAAATTTATATACACTTGAACCAAAAGCTCCCACGATGCAAATAGAAGTTAATAACTCATCTTCTAATTCCAATAAGAGAAAAGAACCTTCGAAGATGAACTAAACATATCTTTGGCATCTAAGACTTGGTCATATTAACCTAAGCAGAATTCAAAGGTTGATAGCTGATGGACCTCTGGGTTCATTAGAGGTGGAAGTTTTTCCAACCTGCGAATCTTGCTTGGAGGGTAAAATGACCAAGAGTCCTTTTAAGGCCAAGGGGTATAGAGCCAAAGATGTGTTGGAATTGGTTCATTCTGATTTGTGTGGTCCTATGTCTATCCAAGCTAGAGGTGGTTTTGAGTATCTTGTCTCTTTTATAGATGATTATTCGAGATATGGATACATTTACTTGATGCGCCGTAAGTCTGAATGCTTTGACAAGTTCAAAGAATTCAAGGCTGATGTGGAGAAACATCAAGGTAAAAGTATCAAGACACTACGATCTGATCGTGGTGGTGAGTACCTCTTGGGAGAGTTTAGGAATTACTTATCAGAGGCTGGGATTCAATCACAATTGTCTGCACCTGGCACACCCCAGCAGAATGGTGTAGCAGAGCGAAGGAATAGGACTCTTATGGAAATGGTCAGATCGATGATGAGTTATTCTGAGTTGCCAGATTCATTCTGGGGATATGCTCTAGATACGACAGTGTATATTCTGAATTTGGTACCATCTAAATTAGTGCCTTCTACTCTCACAGAATTGTGGACTGGGCGAAAGCCTAGTCTAAGGCATATTCGGATTTGGGGGAGTCCAGCACATGTGCTGAAGGCAGATGCTGGTAAGTTGGAACCTCGTACAGAAGTGCACATGTTCGTTGGCTATCCTAGAGGAATGAAAGGTGGTTTGTTATATAGTCCTAGAGATCAAAGGGTGATCGTTAGCACGAACGCCAGATTTCTAGAGGAAGACTATGTCATGAACCACAAGCCCATGAGTAAGATTGTCCTGGAGGAATTAAAAGGGGAAGTCACTTCTTCAGTACCACCGATACAAGAGGATATACCACAAGTCACTGCACCGCATGTCACAGAGGATACACAGGTGATACCTTGTCGTAGTGGGAGGGTTGTGAGACAGCCTGATAGATTCATGTTCTTGGGAGAATCTTCTGATTTGGTCCCTGACGAACATGAAACTTATCCCTGGACATATGACGACGCAATCCAAGATAAAGATGCGGTATTTTGGCAAAGTGTAATTAATGCTGAGATTGAATCTATGGATTCAAATCAGGAATGGGAGCTAGTAGAACCACCCGATGGTGTAAAAACCATTGGTTGCAAGTGGATCTACAAAAGAAAGAGAGGAATAGACGGGAAGGTTGAGACCTTCAAAGCAAGGCTTGTTGCGAAAGGGTATACTCAGAAAGTGGGTATCGATTATGAGGAGACTTTTTCGTCGGTAGCCATGCTTAAGTCTATCTGGATTCTCTTATGCATTGTTGCTCATATGGATTATGAGGTATGGCAGATGGATATCAAGACAGCTTTCCTTAATGGAAGTCTTGAGGAAAACATCTATATGAAGCAACCAGAGGGATTCATTGCAAAGGACAAAGAGCATCTTGTGTGTAAGCTTAATCGGTCCATTTATGGATTGAAGCAAGCTTCGAGGTCTTGGAACATCCGCTTTGATGAGGTAATCCAGTCTTATGGATTCATTCAAAGTCCGGATGAGTCTTGTGTATACAAGAGATGTGACGGAAACGTAGTGGTATTTCTTGTACTTTACGTAGATGACATTTTGCTAATTGGCAACAATATCAAGGTGTTATCGAACGTAAGGGTATGGTTGTCCAAACAATTTGATATGAAGGACTTGGGAGAAGTGAGACACATCCTTGGCATCAAGGTTATAAGGGATCGCAAGAAAAGGATGTTGTGCTTATCTCAAGCTTCATACATAGACACCATTATGGATCGTTTTAGCATGCAAAACTCCAAGAAAGGTTTTCTACCTTTCAGGCATGGAGTTCCTTTGTCTAAGGAGATGTGTCCTAGAACATCTAAGGAGATAGAGGAGATGAAGGCAGTTCCTTATGCTTCGGTAGTAGGAAGCCTCATGTATGCGATGTTATGTATGAGACCAGATATCTACTTTGTCGTGGGCATGGTCAGCAGATTTCATAGTAATCCAGGATAGGAACATTGGACTGCGGTAAAGTATATATTGAAGTACCTGAGAAGGACTAGGGATTATATGTTAGTTTACCAGGTAGACCAGCTACTCCCTGTGGGTTACACGGATTCCGACATCCAATCAGACAGGGATAACAGTAAGTCTACCTCAGGTTTTGTGTTTACTTTGGGAGGTGGAGTCATTGTATGGAGGAGTGTCAAGCAGAAATGCGTGGCGGACTCTACCATGGAAGCTGAGCATGTGGCGGCCTCTGAGGCGACCAAAGAAGTTGTATAGCTCAGGAACTTCTTGATGGACTTGGATGTGATTTCTGGTTTGCCCAGAACTATCACAATTTATTGTTATAATAGTGGTGCAGTTGCAAACTCGAAGGAACCATGAGCCCATAAGGCAAGTAAACACATAGAGCGCAAGTACCACCTTATACGAGAAATCGTAAAGAGAGGAGAAGTTGTTGTGGCCAAGATTGCACCGGAGGATAACCTGGCAGATCCTTTCACTAAGGCCCTTCCAGCGAGAGATTTTGATAGGCATGTGGAGGGAATGGGAATCAGATGTATGGCAGTATGAGGACAGTATAGTCTTTTAGTATAAGTGGTAGATTATTGGGATGTATACTGAAAAGTCTATCTTTTGTATGAACATCTTTATTTTGAAATAAGAATCACATTATCATTGTTTGCATATTTGTGTTTATGCATATTGTCTAATATATTATATTGTAGATAACATGGTGTGTAGTGTCACACAGTAGATCATGTTATCAACTCCTTGTAGAGTATAAGTAAAGGCTCACAACCAAGATAGCTTTGGACAAACCATTGGTATGGTTGTAGTGTGATTTGGTATTGGTTTGTCTTGACCATAGAATCACACTAGTACACTTTGTGATATGGTTGTAGTGTGACTTGGTCCGACATGATGATAAGGTTGAGTGGTACTACTCATGGAATTAGATATTGATTAATTAATTGTCAGTAAATTAATTAATCGACGAACATTCGAGATCTTAAACACGGGGAGAAAATGTACAAATAATATATGGAGCCCATATTAACTTATGGAGGTTGGTGAGGTAGATCAATGATAATCCTTTAGTGGATTGGATTATCATTAATGGATTAGACTTTATGTGGGCTTGATCCATTGGGTGGCCAAGATCCAACTCCTCCTCATGGTCCCTATTGTAGCCTATTAAAACCTCATGAAGCCTAGATCCAATGGTAGAAAACAAAACTCTAGATCCAATGGTAGAGATTAAATCTCTAGATCCGATGGTTGAGATTAATTCTCTAGATCCGACGGTTGAGATTAAATCCCTAGAACCGAAGGTGGAGATTAAAGGGAGGGTTGAGCCCAACTCTATAAAAGGAGGCTTAGGGCTTGGACGACAACTAATCAAAGGAGGGGCTAGGGTTTTGGGCGGCAAGGAGCAAGGGGTGTTGGGCGGCGACAATTAAGGAAAGAATTTCCTTTCTTCTCTTCTTCCTCAAGGTGGTCGGCGCCCATTATCTACTTCCCTCCCTTGGCTGGTGTCCAAACCACCTCCTTCTCTTCTCCTTGGCCGGTGGAAACAAAGCTTAGGGTCTTCCCTTGGAGCTCTTGGCCGGCATCCGTCTCCTTCATCCACTTCTTTGGCCGGCGCTCACCAAGTTGGTGTTTGGTGGTTGGCACAAGTAAGGAGAGGAAGAGTTTTGTTATCAATCTTTTTTTTTTCGGAGAGAACAAGGGTAGGAAGATCGGTGATCTAGGAGCTTCGACTTTTGGAAGATCGTCGCCCACACGACGTCTAAAAGGAGGAAGGACATACAATAGAAGATCAAGAGGTATAACGCTTGTCTATTTTTTTTGTTACATGTCTATAATTATTTTTCAATCATATACATGTTGTGTATTCTATTTTTATGGTTAAATATACTTGGACCTCGAATATAAACACAAAAGTCAGGAATCTGTACATCATCTATTCCGCGGCTATTCGTAGAATAGAGGTTGGTGGCTTGAATAACAAGTTTGTTCAAGTGACCACTCTAATCAAATAGCACGACGATGAAATGAGAGCTTGGGTAATCCCTCTTGTCAATGATAAATTTTTTTAATCCGGGGACGTAGAAGGGATCGCCATGAACAAGCGACCGAGTTGAAGTGGGAAGCGAAGTTTCCTACCTTCAACTACTCTATGTCTAATCCCTGATGTATGACTTTTGTGAGTAGGAAAGGATCTTACTAAGCCTATGTGCTTATAGTTTCATGTTTCCCTTGTACTGCAGAAAAGGGTAAAGAATGGCTAAACTAAAGAGAGCAGCAGGAGGGGCAAAGTGTGTGTGGCAGTGGCATGGTGGAAGAGATCTGTTTTATGTTCCAAGACTTATGCATGTTTTAAAGTTTTGCATGTTAGTTGTTAAGAGTTGATCACTACTTGATGTTTTGATGGTTGCTACTTGGTGTTAACTTAGACTTGTTTTGAGGGTTATACTTGATGTGAAACTATACTCGTTATGTTTTATGAAACCTTGGCATGTTAAGCACTTGATTTAGTTAAAGAATTGCTAAGAACCTTCTTATCCTGATTGAATTGTTAAGTGATAGAGAACTATGTACCTAGATGATACTTTGAATGCCTCATTGATGTCCATGTACTCTATACCTATATTAAGGCTCCCATAACTCCATTATGTTGATTATCATGAACTTGAACCAAGTAGTGTCCTTATGAAATGATTATGCATGCTTAGTAAATGTTCACCTGTTACATGGTTAAGAATGCTGAGTTATTTGCATAGCTAAAGGTAAATGCATGTTCCATGTTCCATATTTTTTTTTTAAGTTTAAATTCTTCCGCTGTATATGCACGCATGTATGTTCGCGTCGCGCCGCCCTTCCTCCCCCTCTAGATTACGAGAAAGGGCGGGCGTGACAGGTTGGTATCAGAGTAGATCTGCCTTTCCACTACACACACATCAAGCTCCTATCCTGGCGCTCCAAGTAAGAAACTCTATACCTACTCTATTTCTTTTATGTATGATAAGGAATGCTTTTAGTTTAAATATGCATGAATATATGTATGATAATCTTATACTAGCCTTATTATAATATATGAAGATAAGCATGGTTGGAAGACGCAGTAATAGAGTCGATGAGATAGTACCCCCACCTGATCTTATGCATGTGGTTACTGAACTCCAGTGTCAAGTCACAGAGCAACAGCAAGTGATATACTCTTTAATGAACCAGCGAGGAAACCCTACCGCCCCACCAGCAGGCCCTGGCCCGATAGTTCGACAAGAATCTTACCAAATCCAGTGGCAAAGGCTGAAGCCGAAAAATTTCTCTGGTACTGGTGAACCATGGGACGCCCAGGCCTGGTTCAAGACTGTGGAAAGCATCGTAGAGCTACTAGATTGGCCCGAACATGAAAAGATTAAGTGCGCATCGTTTTGCCTTTTGGGAGATGCCCAAATGTGGTGGGAAAGGGTTAAAGCAAAGAGGCAAGTGAATCAAATGAGATGGACGGACTTCGAATATGAATTTTTCAAAGAACTATTCCATATTCAGGTGACAAACAAGCATTGCGACGAGTTCACCGGGTTCCAGCAAGGTGATCTATCAGTTAGTGAAGCTGTGAAAAGATTCAACCTGCTCGCGCGCCTATGCCCAGAGTTGGTCAGTACAGAAAGAGAAAGGTTCAGACTCATGCTGAAGATGCTCCGACCCGAGATAGCTCTGAATGTGGCTGGTGGGATTAATAGACCGCAGACCAAAGAGGAGCTGTTCAGTAGTGCCCTGATCACCAAGCACTACCTGAACAATATTAACCAGCAAAGAAGGCACTGAGTGAAGGCAAGAGTCAAGCCCAGTCAGGAGTTCAGAAAACCCAGAGTACTTGGAAAGGAAACCACAATGGCAAGAGAAAGCAATGGAATGACTCTAAAGGTGGTCCAGCGAACAAGCAACCCAAGACCCCTCGGTGTACTACATGCAGGAAGATACATCCTGGAGTGTGGTACAAGGGCAAGAATAGATGCTTCAGCTGTGGATTGGAAGGGCATAGAGTCAAGGCGCCCTATCGAGGTTGAGCACCTCCTCTAGCGATATACTCGATGCAAGTGCGTGTTCCTCCACAACTACACCAGATGCAGGCTGCAATCGAAGGTACTCAGATAAGCCAAGGGAGATTGGAAGCCCCGCTAGTTATGATGAATGTCAGGGTATTCTCTCTCACCAAAGAAGATGTGGCGAGGACTTCTACGATTGTCACAGGTTAGATATTTATTTCTTGTTAACATGCTACTGTTTTATTTGATACTGGGGCAACACACTCGTTTGTCTCTACACCTTTCACGAAGAAGATGGACATGCCACCACAAGCTTTGGATCACAAGTTCTTAACGGCACTGCCCTCGGGAGAAGTGATGCCATCTACTCATATGCTGTGAGCCGCACCCATCAGAATCGCAGACAGAGAACTCTATTGTGATCTGATAGTGCTCGACATGTAGGATTATGATATCATATTGGGCATGGATGCACTGGGTTAGACAGTGGATGCACTGGGTTTCTAGCACATGCAGTTGATACAAGTCAAGCCGAGGACTAGAAGCTAGAAGATGTCAGGGTTGTATGCAACTACCCAGCGGTATTCCCAGATGAACTACCAGGGTTAGCCCCTGATAGAGAAATTGAATTTGAGATCGAATTGATTCCTGGTACTAACCCGGTCTCTAAAGCACCTTACCATATGGCGCCGACTGAATTGAAGGAACTTCAGGGACATCTATAGGAATTACTCGATAAGGGACTTATACGCCCAAGTCGCTCTCCATGGGGAGCTCCAGTACTGTTGGTAAAGAAGAAAGATGGGTCTATGCGAATGTGCATAGACTACTGAGCGCTAAATAATGTGATGATCAAGAACAAGTACCCTTTACCACGGATTGACGACTTATTCAACTAGTTAAAGGGTGCCACCGTCTTCTCTAAGATTGATCTGAGGTCTGGCTATCATCAAGTGAAAGTGAAACTAGATGATATACCGAAGATGACTTTCCGAACAAGATACAGACATTATGAGTTCGTAGTTATTCCTTTCGGAGTGACGAATGCACCTACTATGTTCATGGATCTGATGAATCGGGTATTCTCGGCATTCCTCGACAAATTTGTGATCATTTTCATCGGCGATATACTGATATATTCGAGAACCCAAGAAGAGCATGTCAAACACCTGAATATTGTATTGCAGATTCTTTAGGAAAAGCAGCTGTATGCAAAGTTCTCCAAATGTGAGTTCTGGCTCGATCAAGTATCATTTTTGGGTCACATTATATCCAAGCACGGGGTGATGGCAGACCCAATAAAGATTGAAGCTGTGTGTAACTGGAATAGGTCAAGGAATGCCAGCGAAATCAGGAGCTTCCTCGGGCTAGCAAGCTACTATAGGAAGTTTGTAGAGGACTTCTCTAGAATTGTAGCCCCTATGACAGTTGTCACCAGAAAGAACAAAAAGTATGAATGGACGGACGCCTGTGAGAAGAGTTTCACGGAATTGAAAAGGAGACTGACCAGTGTCCTAATCCTTACTCTTCCAGACAGTAATGAAGGCTTCGACATGTACAGTGATGCTTCCAAGTTGGGACTCGGAGTTGTACTCATGCAGAATGGCAAGGTCATTGCCTACGCCTCTAGGCAACTCAAGGAACATGAAAGGAATTATCCGACTCACGATCTAGAGCTAGCGGCCGTGGTCTTTGCTCTCAAAACATGGAGGCATTATCTATATGGAGCTCAGTGTAGGATTTATACAGATCACCAGAGTCTGAAATATTTCTTCACACAGAAAGACCTAAACATGAGACAACGCAGATGGCTTGAGCTAGTCAAGGACTATGACTGCGAGATCTTCTACCATCCAAGAAAAGCGAACAAAGTGGTTGATGCACTCAGCAGGAAGTCCTATGCCACCTTGATGTCTTTATCAGTATTATCTCGGCCCCTAGAAAGGGAAATTATGTGTTACGGGGTTGAAATCATTTCTGGACAGCTTTCTACCATGACGATAGCACCGATGCTGTTCGATGATATATTAGAAAAGCAAGCCCGTGACCCAAGCATCCAAAGGATCAAGCAAGAGGTCCTAGAAGGAAAGGATTATGGATTTCGTATCGCTGATGGTGGAGTACTATACCTCAGGGATCACTTATGTATTCCCGACGATCCAGAGTTATGGAAGAGGATATTTGAGGAAGCTCTCGGAACGCCCTATGCGATGCATCCTGGATCCACCAAGATGTACCAAGATCTGAAAGGGAAATTCTGGTGGTTCGATATGAAAAGAGATGTGGCTCAGTATGTCAGTACCTGTCTAATCTGCCAGAGGGTTAAAGCAGAACACCAGAGACCTGGAGAAGCACTACAGCCAATCCAAATTCCAGAATGGAAATGGAAAGATATTTCTATGGATTTCATCTCAGGACTACCCAAGACGACGAACGAATATGACGCTATATGGGTGATCGTGGACAGATTGATGAAGTCTGCCCACTTCTTAGCAATCAAGATGACCTACTCGACTGAGCAACTGGCTCAATTATATGCTAGGGAAATTATCATACTACATGGGATTCCTAAGACCATCATTTCTGATAGAGATGGTCGCTTTATTTCCCATTTCTGGGAATGTGTTCAGAAGGCCCTTGACACGAAGCTATTATTCAGTACTGCCTTTCATCCTCAGACCGACGGACAGACAGAAAGAGTGAAACAAGTACTGGAGGATATGTTATGAGCTTATACCTTGGATTTCAAAGGGAGCTGGTGCCGATACTTATGCTTGGCAGAATCCGCCTACAATAATAGCTACCAAGCTACTATTGGAATAACGCCCTATGAGGCTCTATACGGGAGGAGATGTAGATCTCCTATATGTTGGTACGAGGGTGGTGAAAAGAAGGGGATGGGACTCCAAATAGATTTCATTGACGACACCACCTGAGCTATACAGAACATTCACCAAAGAATTGAAACTACTCAAAGCCGGCAAAAGAGCTATGCGGATATGCGGCATAGACCGTTGGAATTTGAAGTCGGGGATTCAGTATTCCTCAAGGTAGCCCCTATGAAGGGAGTGATGAGATTCGGAAGGAAGGGTAAGCTGAGTCCGCGCTATGTGGGACCGTATCCGATACTGAAGAGAGTGGGCAAGGTAGCTTACGAGCTAGAGCTGCCTCAAGAGATGTCGGCTATTCACAACATGTTCCACGTTTTGATGCTCAAGAAGTGCTTTTCCAGTACAAACCAAGTGATTGAGCCACAAACAGTGAAAGTTCAAGGGGACCTAAGTTATGAAAGTCGGCCTATCCAGATACTAGACTGAGAAGTCAAAAGACTAAGGAAAAAAGAGGTGCCCTTAGTGAAGGTCCTGTGGCAATGTCAACAGTACGAAGAAGCCACCTGGGAACGCGAGGAGGATATGAAACAGAAGTATCCAGAGTTGTTCTAAGTTTCGAGGACGAAACTTTTAAAAGGTATGAAGGACTGTAATGCCCGTAAAATTCCTATCAAATTTTATAAGAATTTTTGCATGATTATAATGGGGTCTATGTGGGCTCTTTCAAAAAATAAAAGAGAATAAAACCAAAAAGGATGCATGGCCCAGGGTTTGAACCCTGAACCTCCAAGCAGGTAACTAAACCTTAAGATGCATGTGATAACCAGAAGCCCAGCAGGGGTGTGTTGTTAGAAGGGTAAGGGAAAGGATAGATAAGGGTAGGGGAGGCAAAGGGGCACCTTCACTTAGAATAAATAGGAGTAAGTGAGGAGGCAAGAGAACAACGAGTCATTCTCTTCTTCCTTCTTCTTCCTCCACCGAAACCCATCCTCTCCTTCCCCCATTTCCGAAATCTCAAGAAGAAAAAAAAAGAGGCCTTGTCTTGACACCAAGGGTATATTTCTTATAGTAAACCGAGCGAAAGGATGTAAGTAATCCCCTCACCTGCAGTACAAGTTGTTTTGAATGTTTGATTTCCTAAGACCTTCCCTTGGAAGTTTCGGCCAAGTCTCTACCTATGTTTACTAGTGATCTTCCATGCCATTCTATATATACATATGATGTTGACATGATGATAGTTAGACCTTGTGTTAGTATGTTTGAGTGTTTGATTTCCTAAGACCTTCGCTTGGAAGTTTCGGCCAAACCATATTTGTGCTTACTAAAGATCTCCCATGCCATGATATATATATATATGATGTTAACATGATGATAGTTAGACCTTGTGTTAGTATGTTTGAATGTTTGATTTCCTAAGACCTTCCCTTGGAAGTTTCGGCCAAGTCTCTACCTATGTTTACTAGTGATCTTCCATGCCATGCTATATATACATAAGATGTTGACATGATGATAGTTAGACCATGTGTTAGTATGTTTGAGTGTTAGATTTCCTAAGACCTTTCCTTGGAAGTTTCGGCCAAACCATGTTTGTGCTTACTAATGATCTCCGATGCCATGATATATATATATATATATGATGTTAACATGATGATAGTTAGACCTTGTGTTAGTATGTTTGAGTGTTTGATTTCCTAAGACCTTCCCTTGGAAGTTTCGGCCAAGTCTCTACCTATGTTTACTAGTGATCTTCCATGCCATGCTATATATACATATGATGTTAACATGATGATAGTTAGACCTTGTGTTAGTATATTTGAGTGTTTGATTTCCTAAGACCTTCTCTTGGAAGTTTCGGCCAAGTCCCTACTTGTGTTTACTAATGATCTTCGATGCCATGATGTATATATATATATCATGTTAACATGATGATAGTTAGACCTTGTGTTAGTATGTTTGACTGTTTGATTTCCTAAGACCTTCCCTTGGAAGTTTCGGCCAAGTCCCTACTTGTGTTTACTAATGATCTTCCATGCCATGATGTATATATAGATATGATGTTAACATGATGATAGTTAGACTTTATGTTAGTATGTTTGAGTGTTTGATTTCTTAAAAACCTCCCAACCAAGTTTCGGCCAAGACCATGTTTATGCTTACTAATGATCTTCCATGCCATGATATATATATATATATATATATATATATATATATATATATATATGATGTTAACATGATGTTAGTTAGACCTTGTGATTGCATGATTTGTTATGTCACTACCTTATGTCCATGTTAATTGTACTAATGTATGCTTATGTTATGCTCATTGTGTCATGATGTACACACTTATGTTTCATGTCCACTAGGGCACACCTATGTTATGCATGGTTTAAGTATGTATGATGAAATGCCTAAGAGACGCTTACCTATGAATGGGGACTAAGAGCACTCTTTATGTTATGACAAGGAACATGATATGCTATTTTACTTTTGTATGGCTTGTATGGGACCCTAGCAAGGTCCATGGGATGGGCTCCTACGTGCCCCTAGGTCGACAGTCATAGTACGGACCTAGTACGGGATGGGCTCCTACGTTGCCCCTAGGTCGACGGTTGTAGTACGGGCCTAGTACCCTGGTAGGTTCGGGATTAGCTACCTCGAATCTATTTAGGGATGCACGCAAAATGATGTATGTGGTACAATGTTGGGCCCTCATGTTGAGATTTATGTTTAAGTACCTATAAAATATATGTTTTCAAAGAACATCTTGCATATACCCATTTCATGTCTATGTGATTATTGTGTTTTTATGAATTCTAGTCCTATGTTCCTAAATGATCATGTCACGACTTTTATATAAATGTTATGCCTATATTTTGTCTGGATGAACATGTCACTATTTTTATGAATTCTAGTCCTATGTCCCTAAATGATCATATCACGACTTTTATATGAATGCTATGCCTATATGTTGTCTGGATGAACATATCACTATTTTTATGAATTCTAGTCCTATGTTCCTAAATGATCATGTCACGACTTTTATATGAATGTTATGCCTATATGTTTTCTAGATGAACATGTCACTATTTTTTTGTGAATTCTAGTCCTATGTTCCTAAATGATTATGTCACGACTTTTATATGAATGCTATGCATATATATTTTCTAGATGAACATGTCACTACTCTATGTCTAATCCCTCATGTATGGCTTTTGTGAGTAGGAAAGGATCTTACTAAGCCTATGTGCTTATAGTTTCATGTTTCCCTTGTACTGCAGAAAAGGGTAAAGAATGGCTAAACTAAAGAGAGCAGCAGGAGGGGCAAAGTGTGTGTGGCAGTGGCATGGTGGAAGAGATCTGTTTTATGTTCCAAGACTTATGCATGTTTTAAAGTTTTGCATGTTAGTTGTTAAGAGTTGATCACTACTTGATGTTTTGATGGTTGCTACTTGGTGTTAACTTAGACTTGTTTTAAGGGTTATACTTGATGTGAAACTATACTCGTTATGTTTTATGAAACCTTGGCATGTTAAGCACTTGATTTAGTTAAAGAATTGCTAAGAACCTTCTTATCCTGATTGAATTGTTAAGTGATAGAGAACTATGTACCTAGATGATACTTTGAATGCCTCATTGATGTCCATGTACTCTATACCTATATTAAGGCTCCCATAACTCCATTATGTTGATTATCATGAACTTGAACCAAGTAGTGTCCTTATAAAATGATTATGCATGCTTAGTAAATGTTCACCTGTTACATGGTTAAGAATGCTGAGTTATTTGCATAGCTAAAGGTAAATGCATGTTCCATGTTCCATATTTTTTTTTTAAGTTTAAATTCTTCCGCTGTATATGCACGCATGTATGTTCGCATTGCGCTGCCCTTCCTCCCCCTCTAGATTACGAGAAAGGGCGGGCGTGACATTTAACTGACTGTAAGATAGATATATCATTTCCTATAAGTAATATGTCATCGACATACAACACTATGAACACGATTGCACTCCCACTAACCTTCTTATACACACAGGGTTCGTCTAGATTTTGTGAGAAATCAAACCTTTTGATTGTCTCATCAAAACGGATATTCCAACTCCTGGATGCTTGCTTTAGTCCATATATGGACCGTCGAAGTTTGCATACCTTGATTTTATCAACCGATGTGAAACCCTCAGGCTGTATCATATACACGTCCTCGAGCAAGTTTCCATTAAGGAAAGTTGTTTTCACATTCATCTGTCATATCTCATAATTATAATGAGCCGCTATGGCTAGGAGCATCCGAATGGATTTAAGCATAGCTATCGGTGAATAGGTCTCGTCATAATCAACACCTTGCTTTTGACGATAGTCATTCGCCACTAATCTAGCCTTAAAGGTAATCACATTACCATCCATGTCGGTCTTCTTCTTGAAAACCCACTTGCACCCTATAGGCTTTATGCTTTTAGGTGGGTCCACCAAGTTCCAGACTTGATTTTCATACATGTAATCCATTTCTAAACTCATGGCTTCAAGTCACTTGTCCCTTTCTCAACTTTTCAAAACTTCTTCATAACTGGTAGGCTCCTCATCGTAAATGATTAACACGTCATTCGATTTTCTTGTGAGAAATCCATATCTCTCAGGAATGTTGCATGTACTACTAGATCTACGAAGATGTGGTGTCACAATAGGTTCAGACGATGTCTCATCACTATGAGTTATCGGTTAAGGTGCTTGACCAAGTATCTCCTCAATGTCTACTGGAGTCTCTTGAACCTCCTCAAGTTAAACGACACTCCTACTATTTTCTTGCAAGAGAAACTCTTTCTCTAGAAACACAGCATGCCTTGAAACAAACACCTTTTGTTCCACAGGATGATAAAATTGGTAACCCCTCGTTTCCATAGGGTATCCAATAAATAGACATTTATCAGACTTAGCATCCAATTTGTCTGATATAGTTCGTTTCACATAAGCAGGACAACCCCATATCTTCAACTAAGATAAATGAGGTTTCTTACTATTCCATATCTCATATGGAGTAGTAGAGACTACCTTGGTCGGGACTCTGTTTAGCAAGTAAACAGCTGTCTGAAGTGCATAGCCCCAAAAGGACTTGGGAAGATTCGCGTGATTCATCATCGACCTAACCATGTCCAACAAGGTTTGGTTTCGCCTCTCAGATACACCATTAAGTTGTGGTGTATACGGCGGAGTCCATTGAGACTATATACCATTGTCCCTTAGATAATCCAGAAACTCTTGACTCAAGTATTCACCACCTTGATCAGATCGAAGTATTTTAATACTTTTGCCAAGTTGTTTCTCTACTTCATTTCTGAATTCTTTGAACTTTTCAAAGGCTTCAGATTTGTGTTTCATCAAAAACACATACCCAAATCGTGAGTGATCATCGATAAAGGTAATGAAGTATCTATAGCCTCCTAGAGCATGGTTAGGCCCGCATACATCAGCATGTATTAGACCAAGCAACTCTTCCACCGGTTCACCCTTTCCAGTAAAAGGTAACTTAGTCATCTTTCCTTTTAAGCATGATTCACATGTATCGAATGAATCGAATTCAAACGATTCCAGAATTCCACATCGGTGTAATTCGGACATGTGTTTCTTGCTTACATGGCCAAGATTGTAGGGAATTCTTGTATGCCAAATGGCATATGCGCAACGGAAAATAGGATCCCTTCCAAGTGATCCATGCGAAAGCAAACTCGTATAAAATAAATTTCTCTAAACCAAACCTATCTTATAGGAGAGGATTACCTTTGTTGCGTGCCCTTGTTAATCCCGCTTTTCCTTTCGGTTTGTTGGATCTTTAGCATGTTCAAGTGTCCGTGCCTCTATACGTATCTACACGAGCACGCTCTTGTCTCACAAAAGGAAAACTAGAAGAGCTCTCCTTTACTTCTTGCTAGAGAAGTCCCTAAAGGAGAGGAAGAGAGGGAAAAGGAGAAAGGAAGAAGAAGACTCCTCTTCTTGCTAGCCTACACTCACAAACCCACACAACTAAAGCTTCCACCAAGCTCTCTCACAACCACAACACCAAAAACTCTCTATGGCCGGCCACTCCATGGAGCCTTTTATAGGGTTGGAAAAACCCTTCCACCTCCTTCACATTCAATGCAATCCATTGCATTGTGACACACTCAAAAAGGATTTGGCTTCCTTGTTTGGCCGGCCACTTAAGGAGACAAAACCATTTTGTTTCCTTCCACCTTAACTAGCTTAGGTGGATGCTTAGGTGGCATGCTTATGTGGCATGCTTATGTGGTATTCTTATGTGGCATTCATGCATGTTGAATTAATCTTATTAATTCAATTAAGCTTATGTTATCATATTGAATTAATCTTATTAAATCAATAAGGTAACATATTGAATCAATCTCATTAAATCAATTAGCTAAAATTCTCATTAAGCTTAAAGTCCAAAAACCATTTTGTACTTAAGCTTATTCCCATATTATTCTAGTCAAACTAGAATACTCTAATTCCTCTAATTATCATGCTCTTTGTGTGTGACCCTATAGGCTCTCATAACGTTGGCAGTGGACCTAAACTCTTTTAGATACACAAGCAATGAGCGGCATCTAGCAATACATCATTGCTACCCAAGTTACGAGATAAGTCAAGATCCGACTAACCTTTAAAGTGACTACTATAATATATGACCGTGTCCTTCTATCCTTGATATCAGTTGATCAATGAGGCATAGACGTGTCATCCTCGATCAATCTATGTGTTTCTTGATCCTGAGTAAACTAACTCAAACAAATGAGCTCAATATCTCATATTGACTCATTCGAGCATAACGCCATGCGTTTTAGTAGTTCTACTCAATCAAGGGCCCACCGATATCACTCCGTCATATGGAAGGGATAGATCCCATCTACATCACTCACATCCCTCGCATAATTTGTTATATACCCGATGTCGCCTTTATGGTCCACCATTACGGGTGGCGTTTGTGATACCAAAGTACATAACTCCTTATGTAGGGAACCATAGTGACTTCAGGTCTAAGGATTATTCATACCACTAGTCACATGAGAAAGTTTATGACACTCAGATAACGATCCATGAAACTTTATCATGGCGAATTCTTCGATATATATTCTCAATATATACCCATGTGTCAACTTGATATCATATATCCATGACTTGTGAGATCAAGTCATCAATTGACCTACATGCTAGTCTTTATGTATTAATATTGCCCTTGCATATTAATACTGACTAGGAACATTTAGGAAAGTGTTCTCTCTGACCTCTCATAATCAATTACGCAATTGATGTCTTTGTAGATAAGAACCTACTTTTCTAGGGCATTATTATATTTAAATTAGTGTGCAAATATAATAACCAATCCTTTGCCTTTATAGAATATGATACAAAATGTTCCCTATTCAACCATCACATGATTGGTTCTAGGGCTATAACTAACAATCTCCCACTAGCACTAGTACCAATCACTATGATATCTCATACCTAGTGACCTAGTGTGACCATCATGCTTCCTCTGTGCCAAAGCCTTGGTCAATGGATCTGCGATGTTAGCTTACGGTACTCTGCATATCCTCACATCTCCTCTGTCGATGATCTCTCGAATGAGATGGGCGCCGCGATATGTGTTTGGTCATTGATGTGATCGAGGTTCCTTAGCTGTGCAATAGCCCCATTGTTGTCACAATAGAGGTCTATTGGATCTGCAATGCTAGGAACTACCCCAAGTTCAGCGATGAACTTGCGGAGCCAAACGGCCTCCTTTCTTTGCATCGGATCTTGCAATATACAAACCATTGTAGAATCGGCAAGCGTGTCTGCTTGAACTCTTCCGACTCACGGCTCCACCATTCGAGCAAAACACGTACCCGATTGCGATCTATAGTCATCCTTATGCATTTGGAAGCTTGCATCACGTAACCCTTCTGATTAGCTCCTCATTGCCTCGAATATCGGAAATATTCTTTCGTTCTTCGTAAGTACTTAAGAATATTTTTGTGCTATCCGATGACTTTCACCGGATCGATAGTATCTACTCGTCATGCTCAAGCATACGAGGCGTCGGCAGTACAAAGCATGGCGTACATGATAGACCCTATAGGCGATGCATAAGGGATCTTATCCATGCGATCTCTCTCCTCCTTAGAAGAGGGACATTGAGTCTTGAAAGACTCACACCATGTGATAAAGCGAAACCCTTTCTTAGAATTTTGCATAGCAAAGCGATCTAGCACTTTATCAATGTATGTACTCGACTTAGGCCAAGTAATCTTCTAGATCTATCTCTATAGATCTTGATGCCTAGAATATAAGCGACTTCACCTAAGTCCTTCATCGAGAAACAATTCCCTAACCACATCTTCCCAGTGGGTGAGGGAATATCATTTCGATGAGAAGTATGTCATCTACATACAAGACAAGAAATACAATGTGCTCCCACTATTTCTCTTGTAGACACAAGGCTCATCTTCATTCTTGATGAAACCAAACTCTTTGATTGCATCATCGAATCGAAGATTCCAGCTTCGAGAGGCTTGCTTTAGTCCATAAATGGACCTTTGCAGTTTGCATACCTTTCCAGGATGCTTTGGATCTCCAAAACCCTCAGGTTGTGTCATGTACACATCCTCGAGTAGCTTTCCATTCAGAAAAGCGGTTTTGACATCCATCTGCCAGATCTCATAATCATGGTAGGTCGCAGATAGCAAGTATGATCCGAATGGATTTAAGCGCATCGGTGAAAAGGTTTCTTCATAGTCAATACCATGAATTTGTTTGAATCCTTTAGCCACCAATCTACCTTTATAGGTATGCTTATTACCATCCATGTCAGTCTTTACTTTAAAGACCCACTTACACCCAATGGGTTTTACCCCTTCAGGTGGATCAACCAAAGTCCATACTTGGTTAGTGTACATGGATTCTATTTCGGATCTCATGGCCTCTAGCCATTTCTCAGAATCTGGGCTCATCATAGCTTCTTGATAGGATGTAGGCTCGTCAAGATCGACAAGCAATACTTCACCGTTGTCAGTCAAGAGAAAAGAATATCTCTCGGGTTGACGACGGATCCTATTAGATCTACGAAGAGGTTGGTCTACTTGAACAGGTGTTTGCTCCACAACTCTTTGGGCAACAAATTCCTCATCCACAACACTTTGTGGTGCCTGTTCATTTTCCATCGAAGCCTTAGTGTTATCATCATCTTGAACTTCTTCAAGATGAATTTTACTCCCACTAGTATTTCTAGAAATAAATTCTCTTTCTAGAAAGACAACATTTCTGGCAACAAACACCTTGCCAAGTGTGGGATTGTAAAAGTAATATCCCTTAGTTTCCTTGGGATATCCTACAAAATAACACTTATCTGATTTGGGTCCTAGTTTATCTGAGACTTGACGTCTAACGTAAGCTTCACAACCCCAAATCTTTATAAAAGACATTTTGGGACTCTTCAAGGTCCATATAGTATATGGTGTCTTATCTACGGCTTTTGATGGAGCAGCGATTAAGTGTGAAAGCGGCTGTCTCTAGAGCTAAACCCCAAAAGGAAGTAGGTAGATCGGTCTGGCTCATCATTGATCGTACCATATCTAATAGAGTACGATTTCTCCTCTCAGATACACCATTCCATTGTGGTGTTCCAGGTGGAGTGAGTTGGGATATTATCCCACACTCAGCCAGGTGATCACGAAACTCTTGACTAAGGTATTCACCACCTCGATCTGATCGAAGTAGCTTAATACGCTTACCAAGTTGGTTTTGTACTTCATTCTTGAATTCCTTGAACTTTTCAAAGGATTCTGACTTATGTCTCATCAAATATAAGTAGCCAAATCTACTCATATCATCAGTGAAAGTAATAAAGTACTTATAGCCTCCTCTGGCTTCGACATTGAAAGGGCCACATACATCAGTATGTATGAGTCCTAACAAGTCCGTCGCTCTCTCGCCATGCCCACTAAATGGAGTTTTAGTCATCTTTCCTAAAAGACAAGACTCGCATACCTCATATGATTCAAAATCAAATGAGTCCAATAATCCATCTTTATGGAGTTGGGATATGCGTTTTTCATTTATGTGACCTAGGCGACAGTGCCAGAGATATGTCTGGTTCAAATCATTCGATTTGAACCGTTTGGTATTTACGTTATAAATTGGGTTATCTAAATCTAGAACATAGAGGTCATTCATAAGTGGTGCATTACAATAGAACATTTCATTTAAATAAATGGAACAACATTTGTCCTTTATTATAAAAGAAAAGTTTTTCTTGTCTAAACAAGATACAGAAATTATGTTCTTTGTTAATGCAGGTACATAGAAGCACTCCTCTAGTTCTAAGATAAGCCCAGTGGATAAAGACAAAGAATATGTTCCTACAGCTACAGCAGCAACTTTTGCGCCATTGCCTACTCGTAGGTCCACTTCGCCCTTTGCCATTATTCTACTATTTCTCAGTCCCTGCACATTAGTACAAATGTGAGATGCACATCCGGTATCTAATACCCATGTAGAAGAAATAGATAGATTAACTTCTATAACGTGTATACCTGAGGCAGAAGTCCCACTTCTCTTGTTCTTTACTTCCTCAAGGTAGACTTTGCAGTTCCGCTTCGGTGTCGATCTTCTGAATGGAAGCAGTCCCCTTCCTTAGGTACTTTACCTTTACCCTTTGAAGTGGATGAATTGGCCTTGCCTTTGGCTTGGGTCTTACCCTTGCCTTTGCGCTTACCTTTGTCCTTCTTGACCATTAGTACATTACTAACTTTCTTTTTGAGATTTGGTTCAGCAGTTCTCAACATGCTGAGAATCTCAGGCAAAGGTTTATCAATTTCATTCATGTTATAATTCATGACGAATTGATTGTATGCTTCGCAACGCGATTGCAGGATAACATCGATTGCCAATTCTTGGCTCGATGGAAAACCTAGTCTTTGAGGTTCTCAACGTACCCAATCATTTTGAGTCGTGAGTTCCTCAGTGTTCCTTCTTGCATCTTGCATGCAAAAGAGCCTTAGACACTTCAAAAGCCGTGCCTAGCTTGTCCTTGATATAGTTGTTTCAAATGCTCAACCATATCATAGGCATCCATGTTCTCATGTTGCTTCCAGCTCGAGTTCATGGTGGCAAGCATAAGGCATGACACATCTAATGCGTCATCTTGATGCTTCTTATAAGCATCCTTTTCAGCACGAGTGGCCGTAGGGGCGGGTATTTCAGGGGTAGCCTGCTCTAGGACATATAGTTTGCGTTCTTGCTTGAGGATAATCCTCAAGTTCCTATACCAGTCAAGAAAGTTTGCTCCATTGAGCTTGTCCTTCTCAAGGACAGATCGCAAGTTGAGGGGGTGTGTCGTGTTAGATGACATGGTGATCTACAACATTAAAATGCAAAGTTAAGTATCATACCTAAATCATTTAATTAGGCCTTTAATTAAATGAGGCTCCCACTAAATTCTCATAGCTACTATTTAGCTATAAATTTATATGGGATAAAGATCCACATCATAATTCGTCTTGAGTTAGCTTTGGCTAATCGCCCAAGACGTAGTATAATTAGGTAGGCAATCTTTTGCCAATTACATCTGATGTAACTCTTTAATAGCTTTGGTTAAGTTTTAGATTAGTATAGTGTTTATTCCTAAACCCGACTTCGGTATGGCGAGCACAGGGCCTTCTTGGATATCGAACGACCACTTCTAAGACAAAGGCGATGTTCGGAAATCACACAAAACTAATGTTAACACTTATGTTCAAAGCTAATATATGCCTCTACTTTCTTAACCAATTAAGAAAACACTTAATTAAGTCTTAACCAAGACTGATAGCGGGACATCACGATTGTCCACTCGCACCCCTCCAAGATAAAATGCATTGCTTTGCTTTGGCAAACCCAATAACAAATGATCGAGGAAGTAGTGAGTACCAACTTTGGTAGGCATATCGTTTAGACTTATTAAGAAATAAACATGTATCATATACATATTAGCATACATCACATATAAGCTAAACTAATCATGCATCACATACAAGCTAAACTAACATGCATCACATACATATTAAACTAACGTGTCATGGTTATGGCCCTTATTCTACAATCTTCTCAAGCCAATGAAAAGATTGATTGGTCAACCTAGGGATAGCATCTTCTCCTAAGTGCTTCCTTTTGGTTGTCTTGTGTGTTGACTTCCTCCTTGTAACCTCATCTTCCAATGGACCCTCCATCCTTGTTTTGTACATTACAAAAGGAGAAATACTCGAGTTACATTCGAGTCTAAAACTAATTTTACAACAAGAATATTAGGAGAAAGGCACGACACGCAGGCCGTATTAAGAATTACAACACACAATCACAAACTTTTTGGGACTAGGCCATAACCATGCACCATGTCATTTTAACTTTTAAAAGACATTGGATATTTTATTATGTTTGAAAATTTGCTAATGCAATTATCAACTCATAATAAAATTTATCCTACTTCTATATCACATATAAAATAGAAAACCTATTTTTATACGATCTTTCATAAGTGGCTCGATACCCTTTGTAGGGAATTCTTGTGCCAAATGGCATATGTGCAACGGAAAATAGGATCCCTTCCAAGTGATCCATGCGAAAGCAAACTCGTATAAAATAAATTTCTCTAAACCAAACCTATCTTATAGGAGAGGATTACCTTTGTTGCGTGCCCTTGTTAATCCCGCTTTTCCTTTAGTTTGTTGGATCTTTAGCACGTTCAAGTGTCCGTGCCTCTATCGTATCACACGAGCACGCTCTTGTCTCACAAAAGGAAAACTAGAAGAGCTCTCCTTTACTTCTTGCTAGAGAAGTCCCTAAAGGAGAGGAAGAGAGGGAAAAGGAGAAAGGAAGAAGAAGACTCCTCTTCTTGCTAGCCTACACTCACAAACCCACACAACTAAAGCTTCCACCAAGCTCTCTCACAACCACAACACCAAAAACTCTCTATGGCCGGCCACTCCATGGAGCCTTTTATAGGGTTGGAAAAACCCTTCCACCTCCTTCACATTCAATGCAATCCATTGCATTGTGACACACTCAAAAAGGATTTGGCTTCCTTGTTTGGCCGGCCACTTAAGGAGACAAAACCATTTTGTTTCCTTCCACCTTAACTAGCTTAGGTGGATGCTTAGGTGGCATGCTTATGTGGCATGCTTATGTGGCATTCTTATGTGGCATTCATGCATGTTGAATTAATCTTATTAATTCAATTAAGCTTATGTTATCATATTGAATTAATCTTATTAATTCAATTAAGCTTATGTTATCATATTGAATTAATCTTATTAAATCAATAAGGTAACATATTGAATTAATCTCATTAAATCAATTAGCTAAAATTCTCATTAAGCTTAAAGTCCAAAAACCATTTTGTACTTAAGCTTATTCCCATATTATTCTAGTCAAACTAGAATACTCTAATTCCTCTAATTATCATGCTCTTTGTGTGTGACCTATAGGCTCTCATAACGCGTTGGCAGTGGACCTAAACTCTTTTAGATACACAAGCAATGAGCGGCATCTAGCAATACATCATTGCTACCCAAGTTATGAGATAAGTCAAGATCCGACTAACCTTTCCGTGAGTACAATATTATAGGACCGTTTCCTCCTATCCTGGTAATCCGATGATCAATGAGGCATAGACCGTGTCATCCTCGATCAATCTATGTGTTTCTTGATCCCTGAGTAAACTAACTCAAACAAATGAGCTCAATATCTCATATTGACTCATTCGAGCATGGCCATGCGTTTTAGTAGTTCTACTCAATCAAGGGGCCCACCGATATCACTCCCGTCATATGGAAGGGATAGATCCCATCTACATCACTCACATCCCTCCGCATAATTTGTTACATACCCAGTAATCGCCTTTATGGTCCACCCTGTTACGGGTGACGTTTGACGATACCAAAGTACATAACTCCTTATGTAGGGAACCGTAGTGACTTCAGGTCTGAGGACTATTCATACCAATAGTCACATGAGAAAGTTTATGACACTCATATAACGATCCATGAAACTTTCTCATGGCGGGTCAGTTCAGTATATATTCTCCAATATATACCCATGTGTCAACTTGATATCATATATCCATGACTTGTGAGATCAAGTCATCAATTGACCTACATGCTAGTCTTTATGTATTAATATTGCCCTTGCATATTAATACTCGACTAGGAACATTTAGGAAAGTGTTCTCTACAGCCTCTCATAATCAATTCTGCCAATTGATGTGCTGTAGATAAGAACCTACTTTTCTAGGGCATTATTATATTTAAATTAGCTGGCACAAGCAAGATGTAAATATAATAACCAATCCTTTGCCTTTATAGAATATGATACAAAATGTTCCCTATTCAACCATCAACAAAGATAACAATGCCACATGTAGGAGGCTAATTGATTATCTTTTCGAGCACGCTTGTTGCTCGCTTCGATATTGAAAATGTCACTGGATACATCCAACGTATAAATATCATTGCATAAAGTTCCAGTCCCATAACGAACTCCATTCAAAGTTATGTAACAACAATTGTTACTAAAAGTCAAATGGTACCCATTTCTATTTAAACAAGAAATAGAAATGATGTTCTTTATCAACGAAGGAACGAAATAGAAATTTTCCAGTTCTAAGACAAGTCCTGTAGGGAGCTTCAATAGATATGTTCCGATGGCGAGTGCAGCAACCTTTGCTCCATTCCCAACACGTAAATTTGACTCTCCCTTGATGAGTCTTCTTCTATTCCTTAGCTCATGTAAGTCATTACATATATGTGAGCCACACCCGGTATCCAATACCCAAGTGTCAAAAGAAATAGAATGACACTCAATAACAAATATATCTGAAGAAGATGGGGCATCAAATGCTTTATTCTTCTTCACGTGCTCAAGATAAATCTTACAGTTTCTTCACTAATGGCCCTTTTTGACACAATGATGGCAAGTTCCCTTTTGAGTTGGTTCTACCTTTTTAGTCTTTTTCTTCTTCCCCTTCTGTTGTTCCTTTGACTTCCTCTTAGAACCTTTCTTCGAGAAATCAACTAACAGCACATTCTCCTGCTCATGCTTCATAGAAGGCTCCATAGTCTTCAGCATGTTGAGCAGTACCACATATGAACCTTCTTGCATCTCAGAGGTGAAGAGGAGCTTGGAGACGTCGAACCTTTCGGATCTCACTTGCTCATCAAACAACTCATAGAGATGAAAGACTACGATATGAGCATCCATATGCTCATGCTACTTCTGCAGCTCGGGTACCATCACAGCTAGCATGATACAACTTGCCAGTTCAGAATCATTCACATGTTTTTGATAGGCCAATAATTGGTCCGGAGTTCCATCATCCTTAGGACAGGCGGGAAGAGGCACTTCGAGGACATACACAAGCTTTTTCACCTTGAGAACAATTCTCAGGTTTCTAAGCCGGTCCAAGAAGTTCAACCCAGTCAATTTATTCGAATCCAAAATAGATCATAAATTCAAAGACGTCATGGTTAAGCGATTAACCTAGAAGTACAAATCGAGCATATATGAGAAAGATGATTTAAATGCATCAACATACATTTTATAAATCCCATTCATTTTTCAAAATCAAAAACCCTCAAAATCAATTCGGGAGATCATAGGTTCATCTCCGAATGGGTTGATATCCAATATAGATAAGAACGACCTTGGAGAGAGTCCAACAAGTCATTCTTAGCTACGATGGTAGGTATTAAGTATACCAATTACATATCACGTATATGTAACTATCACAATGTGCTATCAACTAATTGAATGTTCACACATACATTGGGTTGTTAACACATTAACATGTATGCATCATATGCATCACACCCAATTTCGTCTCCCTTCACATCGACCTTGGAGAGAGTCCAACAAACTGATGCTCCAAGTTAAAGCTGACCCATTAATCATGAAATAGTTTTAATATGGTTAGAGTGCATTCAACCAATTAGCCAGGCTTGGAGAGAGTCCAGCAACCCAAACTATCGATTGACCTCTGACTCTTACCACATTAGTAATAAACTATTTCAATGGTTTGAACATGTTCAGGTTCGAGCTGGCCTTGGAGAGAGTCCAACAACCTAAACAAGAAACAAAACTCTGGTTCTAACCATATTAATGGAAGGTGTAGGCTTTAATATTGTGTAAGGGTTTTAAGGTCTCATCCTCTTTTCATGAAAATAACTATTATCTATATGGCATGGCACGCATGACTTACATCTACATGTCATGACACCCATGACATAATGATATGCATCTAATGCAATTACTTGACATACAATTATGACATGTATAAATAGTTTCCTTATTTGTCATAACTAATTTTGGAAATAAAATATGTTTGAGATTTGATTTCTCAAATCAAATCTTGATTAAATTTGAAAATAAATTTTCAAATCTAATCACATATTTTATTTATGAAAAATATTAATTAAGAAAATTCAAATTTAATTTAGGAAGCAAATTTCCTAAATAGTAATTTCCTATTCACATTCGAAAATTTCCAATTTGAATTTCTTTACTAATTAAAATTTCCATAATTATTTCTAAACTTTCCAAAAGTAGAAAATTTCCAAAAAAACATAATTATGACTATCGCAAAATAATTTTACGATTATGTCGGAACACAGTCGGGCTCTGATACCACTGTTGGGTTTCCCCGGCACCGACATGGGTGTGTGTTCGAACACGTTTCGTAAACATACACACAGCGAAAGCAAAAATAATTAATAACTAATTTATTACAATACACACACCACACGCATGCAAGGATACATCAAGTGTAGACATAATCGTCATTTTAAATTTTGCAATAAAGGAAAACTACTCTAGGTATACCTGATGGATTATGTGAAGTAGAAATGACATCAACCTTAGCGACCCTCGTAAGTTTTGCCTCTATCCATATCCACGCCGAGTATCATTGGGATAGCTTCAACAAGCTACGAGCCCTGTCTTCACACAAGATACTAGTCTCGTATCAAAGATGTTGTGATCCGAGAGACGATCACAATTCGAATCCAAAATGAGTTTCGTAAACTCACTTCTCGAAAGTGGTTTTCATCAACCAATTGACAAAAATTCAATCCTCCACCAAAGATGATTGTCGGTGTCACACCCCGAGAGTATGTCGAGCCGAAAACAAACAGACAACATCTCCCTTGTACGTGACACTATATCCTATTGATACAAGGCCTTTCGGCCATAATCACAACAATATATATAAATGTATCTATAACAAAATACAGCAGAAACTATCACAACGAAATAATAAACTACACACAATGCATACTGGTATGACTGACCACAACATAAAGAAAGCATCGTCAAAACCCAAATCAAAAAGTGCGTACATCAACAATGTCTAACACAACGTCCACCATATAAATCCGAATCAATATAAGAAACATCCAAAAATAAAGGAAACATAAATCCAAAGTCGGGACCCTCGGAAATGAGATGAGATATTGCCAGCTAGCGATGCTCCAAGCCCATTACAAAGTCGATTACCTGTTTCCTGGGCGACAAGAAAACCCAAGGTCTATGGTGGTGAGTACAAAACTCAACGGTAATAAGAATATAAGTGCATGCATAATATATATATATATATATATATCACATGCGAGTCAACAATATGTTGTCTAAAGGTATAATAGGTATATAACAACTGTATAACTAAATTGATCAACAATAACAACATAGGGTATTGATGTACCTGAAGATCGGCAATGGTGCAACTCATACAACTTGAGTATAAGTACCATAATACAACACCTACAACATGGTAGAGTAATACTAACTCTATAATCAACAAAACCAAAATACTAACATTCTATGTCAACTACAACAATGAATCAGGTCCATCCCGTATCACCTCAGGGTACTGGTCAAAGGTATACAATAGTCTGACCAACTCAACACTGGTAATCCACACACGACCATATAGAATATGCAAGTAGAATACAAGATGATGTACAATCAAATGCAACAAGCATAGCTCAAACAAATACAACATCACAACGATCATATATATAGACTCTATCTATATATATTCTCATCACACTCAACTATATATATATGCAAACGCTATCAACCACGGCAATGCAAATGCATGGTCATGCCTGCGCACCCTACTAGCTACCACGACCCCAATGTGGCCTAGGTGGCACGACATGACAACTGTCCCAACTCAACAACAACCAATTCTGAATCATTATCCAACTTTTATCTATATTTTTAAACCCTAGTTAAACATATATAAAATAATTTTGATGTTAATTTTCAATAAAAGTAATTCAGTAACTTAAATTTATTTATCACATATAAAATAATAAAAAAATTATAATTTAAACCTCACACAACATAACCTACAATTTGATTTATAACCCTATGTTTATCATCAAATATTATAATCTAAGAATAAGAAAACCCTAAACTTATCCTCTAATCATAAAATAATCCTAAAATCATCATCTAAATGACAACATATCTCCAAATTTATCATCTAAGCAATAAGTTACTGCTTGATTACCATGAATAGGTCCAAATATAAATGATAAAAAAAATTGTAAATTCATCATCTAATTCCTAACAAACCCCTAACAACCAACGGCATATATAAACTACAATAACCTTAAACCTTAACAAAACCCTAATAAAATCCTAAATTCATCGTCTAAGTATAACAAAACCTTAAATTTATTATCTAATCATAACAACAATACAAAAATATCATTAATTTTATTTTAAAACCTGGAAGAAAGAATCCAGAGAAACCTAAGTCGTCAAAGGTTAGCTTGAGACAGAGCCGAGAAGGACGCTTAAGCTGGAGACCAGAGCTGGAGATGGAGGCCAACAGGAGACCGGAGTTGCCGCTGGAGCTGGATAACGGGGAGAGAGTTGGAGTTGGAATGAGAGAGAATCGTCGAAGAAGAGAAGTCGCGAGCGGAAGGGTGCTGGGCCGACCAAGAGAGAAGACGAAGCACGAGATGGAGACGGAAAGTAAAAAACAAAAGACATACCGGAGAATCACCGGAGCATAAGAGAATCGTCGATGGAAGAGAGGAAAGTCGTGCAGAAAAATTAGGGAAGTCGTCGGGGTCGAGATTTTTCTGCGTATATTAGCAACAAAATATTTTTCTTCATCGCTAATATTTATTATCTTAGCGACTAATATTTAAATTTTCATCGCTAATATATTAATATTAGCGACGAACAATACATATCGTCGCAAAAATAGGCATATCAGTTGACTGGTGGTATACATTAGTCAACTAACCATAATTTAACCAGCCACATATTATTTTTTACTCGACTGGCCAATCAACTGATCCGTTAGCGATGAATATTTATTCATTTTTTCGCTAATCATCAATCGACTGGTGATATAAGACAGTTGACTATACATAATTTGGCCGATCATGGATGTTTTTCACTCGACTAGTCAGTCGACTGTCAATTTTGGCGACGAATTGAAATAACATCATCGCTAAACGTAAATATATTAGCGACGAAATATATATTTCGTCGCTAATACTCATTTGGAATATAGGCTAGCGACGAATATTTTTAATTCAACTCCAATACTTTTTATATTTGCGATGAAAAATTACTCTTTCGTCGCAAATATGATATTATTTACGATGATCATAAAATTCATCGATATTTCCAACTATTAGAGATGAATTAATATTTCGTCGCTATTTGGCTTATTTTTTGTAGTATTATGTAAAGTTTTAATTTATTTTCCTTGTTGACATGCAATACAAATTTTATTTTCTAAATTAATTAGTTTAGGTAGCCCTCTAACCAGTCCATTATGACTTATTTTATAGATAAGTCATAGATGGGAGTGGCCCAATCATCTGTGACACAGCCATAATTCCTCTTGTTGTATCATTAGACACTTAATTGAAGAGTTGGATAGGTATATTATATAAATATTATTATTTCTAACTCCCCTAAGTGTGATTTTTAAGCAATCATTATTCTTAATTAGACAATCATTTGGTGAAAAAAATAACCTTATAATTAGTATCACACAATTGGCTAACACTTAGAAGATTGAATTCAAAGTTTTCTACTAATAAGACTTTGCATATTATAAAATTCAAGTTCAGCTCAATATCACCTGATCCGATGATTTCGATTTTACCATTATTTCAGAAGGCTATTGACCCATGATTTTTGAATCTCAGCTTCATAAATTTAAGTCGGTCTCCAGTCATATGTCTGGAACATTGATAATGATTTTTTGTATGTCGTGGTACCGTTTCAAATTAATTACCGAACTCCCCTTACTACACTAATATAGCATAGTGGATGGCTCGGATTGTTTCCCAATAAGTGTAATCGACAGAATAGTAAACTTAGGATTTCTAATTATTGCTTTGGATTTTCTACTGAAGATGGGGGGTTTGGATTTTAAAAGACTAATCCTACTGTTGCAAAGTAATTAAAACCCTAAACTAACATGCAACAACTAAATCAAATAATGCAGGAAGTAAATCAACAAAAACTAGAAGAGGAAATAAATGATCTAATCAACCCAAGATAGGCTCGGTGAATGAACAAGTTCCTCCGGCTAAGTCCAATGAAGCTCGATCGAGACTCCGCAAATGGCAGTGGATGTGGGATGGTGCAAACTCCTGAATCCAGTAGTTTGATGGATGCTCTGAACTCTTGTGGATCCAGTTGAGCTCGAAGAAGTGTCATCGGGGCGGAACTCCTCCTTGAATCCGAAGGAGAAGGTGGATGAGCTATGGAGATGGAGGACGTCGCCGAAATCTCTTGATGAAGCAGTTCCTCCTCGAATCCGTGGAGAAAAATGGATGGAAGGAAGGTGAAGGTGGCTGCTAGGGCTCAAGGGAAGAAGAGATTTAACTAACAACCAAATGAAATAAGCAATGCATCAACGAAATCTAATGCATGAACATGATTAAAAGAAAGAAACTAACTAAACTACGAATGCGATGAAATTAAGGACAACATAAACTAAGTATCCTAATCTAACTGCATTCTAATTACTAAAGAGACATTAAAACTTGTAAGACATTAAACTAACCCATTCAAACATTTAATCAAACACTATATGAACATGAAGGAACCAAAATCAAGTACGTGCAATTCCGAATATAGAACCAAAGTTAATTACAAACATTTAACAAATAAGATGGAGAAACAATCAATAGGACTTGGCATAGGCTGCTGTCTGGAAATGATGGTTGATCGGAGATGCTAATCGGAGTTGTGGAAGATGGCTGTCGGTGATAGAGATGGATGAACGAGCTTGGTAAGGTGCGGAGCGAGTAGCGTGGGAGAAGGAGATGGCTAGCAGCGGTGGAGGAGCTGATGGATTGGCACCGGTCTAATAGGAGGAGAATTCTCACTCCTCTCTGGTGGTTGTAGGTGGTGGGGAAGGCGGAGATGACTGCCGGCGACTAGAAGAGGTGATGAAACGGGCAAAACTATAGAAGAAGGAGAAGGTGGCTGCCAGCGATAGAGATGATGGAGAAGGCATGGCACCGGCCACCAGAGAAGGAGGGAATCCTCTTTCCTCTCCAGTGACCGGCGAGGGAGGAGGGGAGCGCAGCAGTGAAGATGAAGCGGCGGTGGCGTCGGGCGGTCACGTGAGAGGAAATGAAGCCGGCTCTGTCTCGTGCGATGAAGGAAAGGGTGAAAATGTTGGTTTTTAAAGGCAATTTTCGTGACCGTCCGATCCAATGGACCTCCAATCTCGGCCATCCATTAAACCTAGGGCTAAATGAATCTGATTAATCCAATTAAGAGCTATGCATCCAACGACTGAGAATTCTCCGACTTTGAATGGATGGATCCGATCACACTGAATGGATAATCACGATCGGTCGAATCTAGATGAAGGCCTAAGATGTCCAGATCTAAATGTATTGACCAGATCACTCCAGATACGAGTTAATGGCTCAGATCAAGCCAATCACAGTGGACGGTCCAGATTGATTAGATCTTGTCCCTTGATTAAATTGCTTCATATCTCAATAAAGGACTCAGATTAAGCCAGCTTGAAATGCCCATTCTGACCTTAGATGAAGCCATATTTGATCCAACTCGAGTCTAATCCATTGGCTCATCTCGATCTTCTACAATTAAGATGTAAAATTGCATATAAGTCCAAAATTTAGGAGAATTTACAATATGGTCCAAAAGATGATCCAACTCATAAAACATGTAAATAATCAACAATTAGACACACAAGAGGATTAAAACAGTGATATTAAAGACCAAAATAACACGACAAAATGGCAGTTATCAATTCCCCCACACTTATTCTTACACGTCCCGAGCAAGTAAAGAAAACTAAAAGCAAATTAAAGATATATTTCCCTAGCAATTCCCAAGTATACAAAGAAAATCGTGAAAGAAAGTTACCTAGGATTGTCAATTCTCAAAGACTCAAGCAATCATGGACTCAAATCTTACACAGGTTAATAAGCATGGTGACTTCGATCCATCATGAATAGACTAAGAATGATTAAGCCTCACAAGGTAAGTGGTAGTTTCTCTCACTCTCATAAGCATGTAATAGTGGAGTTCACTCAAGCTACTCATGGTTTATGGACTACCATATGCTTGCTTTTCTTCTACCTTCACCACTATATACACATAAGAATGCACAATTACTGAAGGCTTATTAAAAATGTAAGGGAAACATGAATACAAGAAAAATGACAGTATCTGTGAAAGAAAAGAAAGATAAGAAATGAAATAGCTAAAGAAATGCAAGAAGAAGATATGGAAATACTGGAATGCTACATAGATAAGTATAAGGAAGTCTTGCCTTAAAATTTTTTTATTCTAACCCAATAAACATGTAAACAACCCTTATCACATTCTTCAATACAAATCTACTAATGATATACAATAAATCTCTCAATAATTGTAACAAGGGATGTCGTTAACAAAAATACTATCACATATAAATAAAAATGATAGCGCAACATGTTAAAATTTTCACAATACTTTTTTTTTTATTTCATGGGCACCTTTTTTTTTTGAAACTTTTTTTTTCTGACATGTAATGCACTTCCCTATGCTCCAACATCAAGCTCAGCTAAAAAGATAAAGAGCATGGCTAGCTCATGGTGATCAAGCACGACTTGCCTATGCTACACTAAATTTTCCTGAGCTACTCTCTCCCCCACACTTAAACTTTTGTCCATCTTGGGCAAAACACTCATCATGAAACATCCAAGTATTCCACATCCAGAAATAGAAATGGAGAAGAAAGCAATGGAAGGAAAGAAAAAATGTAAGGATGAATGACTAGATTGGTATTCAAATAAGCATGTGATGATAAAAGAAGTGAAGGAAAAAAAATGTGATTGCCTTCATAATAATCATGCAAACCTACAGTTGTGTGGTCTCGAAAGAATCAAAGCAAGTTCTAGAGTTAAAATAACCACAAGTGCACCACACACAAGCAATAAAAATAGGCTCAATCCTCACTAGGTAAACAAAAATAATCAACTCAGTCTATCAACATAGAATCCATCACCAAGTAGGAACCACATGCAATCAAATAATCCATTCATGACAATACATCCCTGAAACTCGACAATCAAATTTAACTAGCTTTCATGACTTCTAAGATGATATAAAGGAATGCAAAGGAAATTTATTTTAAAAACCGACAAAATAAAAACTCAACAACCAAAACATAACAACTAAAATAAAAACAAATGAAGTAAAAGAAATGTATATACAAAGAAAAAGAAAAGAAGATGAGATGGAGAAAACTCCCCTAAGGTTATGGTGGTTGGAGAAGATTCAGTAAAAGGAGCCACGCAGGCCGTGGAGTGCTCCGAAAGAAATCCTATCCCGGTTGTTGAAGAAGATTCAAAGTAAGCATCCATGCTGGAGAGTGGGATGGACTGAATGGAGGTGAGCGCCTTCACGGTGTTATCAGGATAGTACTGTGCTGCTCCCTCCAATAACATCGCCTCATCATATGTAATCTTTGGCGGTCAGAGGTGATTCAGATAAAGTGTCCAACCTTGGGGTTGGATTATTGCATGGAATGTCAGGGCATTCATCAGCAAAATTCTTGGAGTCTTCAGCTCAAATAGGAGTGTCCAGTCTGGGGGTCTCCAGCTATCCACCACTCCCAGGGAAATCAGTTCATCACAATTTCTTGCCACTGCTATCTCACTTAACTTTTGGTCTGGTTGGCAAGTCTAGGCACTGGCATCTGGAAGCTACTCCATTTCTTCAGTATAATATGGGGCACAAAAACCATCACAGAGTAAATCCAAGTCGCTAATATCATTATCCATATCATCTTCCACAATAGCAACTTCATCAATATCTGGAGCATCAGATAGTAAATCATCATCATACCCATCAACAGAGGAGTCCTGTAGAGCTGCAGAGGTAGAAGCATACATATCACCAGCTCTGCAATCCATCTCCTTAAGCACATCACTACCATCAGAAATGATCTCTGAGGAAAACTGGAAGGAATCTTGTGCTTGTGTCTGGCTGATGGATGATGCAATTAGATCCAGCTGGATTCACATGTTATGTATCCGCTGTTGCTGTTGCATCTTCTGCTGCATCAATGATCCTAGCTGTAAAAGCTTTTCTAGTGTCTATGTAGTTGACTCAGCTTGTTGGAATGGTTGTAGTCCATCACACACTATGTCATCTTGAAATCCCAATGGACTTTGATAAGCTGAAAAATTCTGAGCCTCTTCCTGATGTGCTTCTCCATAACTATTACTTGATGGATCACCCCCACTAAACATGTAAGTATCAATAGATGGTGGGGGTGGATAGCACTGAGGTTGCTCAGGAACATACTGTGGTGTGTGCCCATACCTGAAATCTGAATCAAAAATATGAAAAGATGTACCAAAAATTGAATTATACCTGTCCTGCTGATAAGACTGATGGTACTGAGGAACAGGCTGATGATATTGAAGTTGGTACTGATAATATTGCTGATGTTTAGATTTGTAATACTCATGTTGTCCAGTGTATGAATAGTAAGCATCACTAAAGTGTCACGCCCGCCCTTTCCAGGGGTTGGAGGGTGGCGCGACGCGATCGTACATACATGCATTACAGCCGAAGACTACATATACTTTTTACAGCGGAAGACTTTAAACTTTTTTTTTCTTTTTTTTAAACATAAGCATGCATCATCATTTCATAAATACTTAGTTCCAGTTCATGACATTCAACTTAAAGAAAACGTGCATAAGTATGGGAACATAAACAGATCTCCTCCACCATGCCACTACCACACACATTTTGCCCCTCCTGCTGCTCCCTTTAGTTTATCCATTCTTTACCCTTATCTGCAGTACAAGAAAACATAAAACTATAAGCACATAGGATTAGTAAGATGTAACGCCCGTAAAATTTCTAGCAATTTTACAAGAATTTTTGGCTTGATGATCATGGGCTTTATGTGGGCCTTTTCAAAAATAAAAGAAAATAAGCCAAAAAGGGGTGCAAGGCCTAGGAATTGAACCCCAAACCTCTAGAGAGAGCCAAGCCCTATAGATGTACCCGCTAACCAGAAGCCCAATAGGATATTATCATTAGAGGAAGAGGGGAAATTGTAGATAAGTGTGATGAGGATAAATGAAGAGACATGGAAAGGAGAAGAGAAACTTCTCTTCCTCTCTTTATAAAGAAGAGGGAAGGTTCTAATTGGCCACTTCTTCTTCCTTTCTTCTTCTCACCGAAATCTAGAAGGCTCTCCCTCTCCATTTCCACTCTTGGCCGAAACTCATCCAAGCAAGAAGCAAGAGCTAGGTTTTGTGTTCCTTAGTTTATCTCACACTACAAGCAAAGCGAAGGATGTAAGTATCCCTCACCTGCATACGAGTAGCTTCGTTTGATGTTTGTAAAAGAAACCTATATGTTATATCCGGCCAAGCTAGGTTTTGTTTTATCAATGAAGTTGTATGCTATGTTTAGGAAGTAGATGATGATGTTAACATGGAAAAAGGGATTAGGTTAAAAGCTAACCCTAATAGCCACTAAAGCCTATTCGGCCAAGCCATGATTCTAGGTTTCAATGAGTTGCATGCTATGTTTTCTTGTAACTATATGATGATGCTAGGATTTAAAATGAATTAGGTTAAAGGTTAACCCTAAAAACCCTACATGGATCATTCGGCCAACCTATGTTTTGGGTGACTAAATGGAGTTTTAATTCTTGTTTTATCTGCAAATGAAGTTGTTGCTATGTTAAATAAATTAGGTTAAAAGATAACCCTAGAAAACCCTATGGATCATTCGGCCAACCTATGTTTTGGGTGATTAAATGAAGTCTAGTTCTTGTTTTATATGCAAATGAAGTTGTTGTGTTATGTTAAATGAATTAGGTTAAAAGATAACCCTAGAAAACCCTATGGATCATTCGGCCAACCTATGTTTTGGGTGATTAAATGAAGTCTAGTTCTTGTTTTATATGCAAATGAAGTTGTTGTGTTATGTTAAATGAATTAGGTTAAAAGATAACCCTAGAAAACCCTATGGATCATTCGGCCAACCTATGTTTTGGGTGATTAAATGAAGTCTAGTTCTTGTTTTATATGCAAATGAAGTTGTTGTGTTATGTTAAATGAATTAGGTTAAAAGATAACCCTAGAAAACCCTATGGATCATTCGGCCAACCTATGTTTTGGGTGATTAAATGAAGTCTAGTTCTTGTTTTATATGCAAATGAAGTTGTTGTGTTATGTTAAATGAATTAGGTTAAAAGATAACCCTAGAAAACCCTATGGATCATTCGGCCAACCTATGTTTTGGGTGATTAAATGAAGTCTAGTTCTTGTTTTATATGCAAATGAAGTTGTTGTGTTATGTTAAATGAATTAGGTTAAAAGATAACCCTAGAAAACCCTATGGATCATTCGGCCACCATGAATTTTGGGTGACTAAATGAAGTCTAGTTCATGTTCTATGTGCAAATGAAGTTGTGGTTGTGTTAAATGAATTAGGATGAAGGATAGCCCTAGACACCCCTATGGACCATTCGGCCATCATGCATTTTGGAGATTAGATGAAGTTTTAATTCAAGTCTTATGTGCATATGAAGTTGTTGTTAAGTTATGTGCATATGAAGTTGTTGTTAAGTTAAATGAATAGGCTAACATGTGTTTTATGTTGGGTGAATGCATGTTGACTTGTGATATTAATTAATGCTAGATGAAGATAACATGCCTTAGGTTAATTCAAGTCTTATGTGCATATGAAGTTGTGTTAAGTTAAATGAATAGGCTAACATGTGTTTTATGTTGGGTGAATGCATGTTGACTTGTGATATTAATTAATGCTAGATGAAGATAACATGCCTTAGGTTAATTCAAGTCTTATGTGCATATGAAGTTGTGTTAAGTTAAATGAATAGGCTAACATGTGTTTTATGTTGGGTGAATGCATGTTGACTTGTGATATTAATTAATGCTAGATGAAGATAACATGCCTTAGGTTAATTCAAGTCTTATGTGCATATGAAGTTGTGTTAAGTTAAATGAATAGGCTAACATGTGTTTTATGTTGGGTGAATGCATGTTGACTTGTGATATTAATTAATGCTAGATGAAGATAACATGCCTTAGGTTAATTCAAGTCTTATGTGCATATGAAGTTGTTGTTAAGTTAAATAAATAGGCTAACATGTGTTTTATGTTGGGTAAATGCATGCCATGCCTTATGCCATGTCTATGTGTATGCGATGTTTAAAATATGTTATGAAATGGAAAAAGATAAGATTATGAAATGAAACAAAATGATATGTTCACGACATGAATATGACATGATGATGAAATGAAGAATGATATGTTATGAAATGAAGAATGGTATGTTTACGAAATGAAAGATGATATGTTCATGAAGGGAAGCATGATGTGTTATGAAATGAAGTATGCTATGTTTGCAAAATGGAATAAGCTATGTTATAAAATAAGCATATAAGTATTTTACCTTCTGCATGGCTTGTACCAAGACCTTAACAAGGTCCAAGAAGGGATGGGCTCCTAAGATGCCCTAGGTCGATGGAATAAGACTCGGGCCTAGGATGGGCTTCTATGTATGATTGCCTCTAGGTCGATGGAATAAGACTCGGGCCTAGTACGGGATGGGCTCCAAGATGCCTTAGGTCGATGGAGTAAGACTCGGGCCTAGGATGGGCTTCTACGCTATGACGATTGCCCTAGGTCGACGGACTAAGATCGGGCCTAGTAACCTATTAGGTTCGAGACTTGCTACCTCGGGCCTATTTAGGGATGCGCGCTATGATAATGAAGAAGTGGTACAATGCCGGGCCCAAATATGTTGAGATTTATATTTACGTACCTATAATATATGTTTTCAAAAGCATCTTGCATATGTTACATGATTAGATTGTTATGTTCACATGCCATGTTGATATGTTACATATGATGTATGTTATGTTTGATATGCCATGTTTATGTCTCTATGCTACATATGATGCATGTTATGTTTGATATGTCATGTTTATGCCACTATGCTACATATGATGTATGTTATGTTTGATATGTCATGTTTATACCACTATGTTACATATGAAGTATGTTATGTTTGATATGCCATGTTATGTCACTATGTTACGTATGTTATATTTTATGTTTAATTAAGTCCTAAATGTACATGATATGATGCTATGTTATAGATGATACATGTTATGCGGCCATGCTATGGATGAGACATGTTATGTTTACTCACGTTACTTATGCTACATGTTAAGTTGATTACGCCATGTATGTTACATGTTATATGGCTTATATGTTATGAATGTTACATGCCATGATTAATGTCGATATATGGTTTTTGTGAGTAGGACTGGATCTTACTAAGCCTATGTGCTTATAGTTTATCTTTCCTAAATCGCAGATAAGGGTAAGGGATGGATAAACTAAAGGGAGCAAAGAGGAGGGGCCAAAATGTGTGTGGCAAGGTGGCATGGTGGAGAAGATCCGTTAGGTTTATATATATATGTTTACCTATGATGATGATGTTTATGGATGTCCTTACTTATGTCTCCATATGACGACGATGTTTAAGAACTTGAACTAAGCACTAAGTATCTATATATGTTATGATGCATGCTCTATGTCAATAAGAAGAAGTAAGAAGAAGTATCTATATATGCTATGATGCATGCCCTATGTTAAGAAGAAGAAGTATATATATATATATATATATATATATATATATATATATATATATATATATATATATATATATATATATATATATATATATATATATATATATATATATATATGTAAATGCATATGTTTAAAAGGAAAAAAAAAATAAGTCTAAGTCTTCCGCTGTAAGAATAAAGAAGTATGTATAAAGTCTTCCGCTGTATGTAATGTATGTATGTACGGTCGCGTCACGCGCCGCCCCTTCCGGATTCTGGGTCCGAAAAGGGCGGGCGCGACATAAGATCCTGTCCTACTCACAAAAACCATATGTCAAGCATTAAGCATAGAGTAGTGACATGATCATATAAGCTGATATAAGCATAACATTCATATAAACGTACACGAACATATAAGCAAGCATAACATGCATATAAACATACCAGAACATGAGCATAGCATTCATATAAACATTCAAGAACATAAGCAAGTATAACATGCATATAAACATACCAGAACATGGGCATAGTATTCATATAAACATTCAAGAACATAAGCAAGCATAACATGCATATAAACATACCAGAACATGAGCATATCATTCATATAAACATTCTAGAACATAAGCAAGCATAACATGCATAATAATATCATAATGATCTAGACATGAAATTAAGGTATATGCAAGATGCTCTTTGAAAAAAAAAATTATAGGTACTTAAATATAATCTCAACATATTGGGCCCGACATTGTACCACATACATCATCATCATAGCGTGCATCCCTAATAGCCCCAAGGTAGCTAATCCCGAACCCACTAGAGTACTAGGCTTGTACTATGTCCGTCGGCCTAGGGGCAACATAACATAGAAGCCCATCCTAAGCCCGTACTTATGACCTTCGTCCAAGGGCATCTGGGATCCCATCTTGTACTGAGTTCGTACTACGACCGTCGACCCAGGGGCACGTAGGAGCCCATCCCTTGGACCTTATTAGGGTCTTGGTACAAGTCATGCAGAAAGTAAAATAGCATATCATGTTCCTTATCATAACATATCATATTTCTTTTCATAAACATATCATGTTCCTTATCATGGCATATCATGTTTCTTCTTCAAAGCATATCGTATTCCTTATTCATAACATATCATATTTCCTTTCATAACATAGCATGTTCCTTCTTTATAACATATCATATTTCCTTCTTCATAACATATCATATTTCTTTTCATATCATATCATGTTCCTTCTTTATGACATATCATATACTCATACAATTAACATGGCAATGAGCATAACATAATCATACATTCCTACAATTAACTTAGCAATGAGCATAACATAATCATGCATTCATACAATTAACATGGACATAAGGTAGTGACATCAACCAATCATGCTATCATAAAATCTAACTAACATCATATTTGCATCTTTTTCTACATGTAGTATGGCATGGAGGACTTAGTGGAGGGCATGTAGTTGGGTTGGCCAAAACCCTAAGGGAGGGTTCTTAGGAGTTTACATGCTAAACAACTTGTGCAAGGTCTACTTAACATCATACTAACATCACACACATATAGGGTATGGCATAAACATCATGAACAAGCATAACATGGTGTGATCTAAACTTCATGGGGTTCTACCAAAAATTTTAAACCCTAAACAACTTGTACATGATCTAACTAACCACATATTAATTCTATCACATATAAATCATGGCATGGAAGGCCCTTAGGAGTTTAAATGGGTCTTGGCCGAGAGCTTCAAGGAACCTTAAGATCCATTTCTTAAATCTAGCTTAGCTATCAACATGTTACCTTCATCTACATTCAAAACATAGCATGACAACTTATAGATCATAGCATGATAGACAATTAGGAGCCTAAATGGGTCTTGGACGAATGTTTCAAGGAGCTTTAAAGATCAACCACTTAAATTTAGTTTAGCTAACAACATGTTATCTTCATCTAAAATCAAAACATAGCATGACCACATCTAGAGCATAGCATGGAAAACCATTAGGGGTCCAAAAAGGGGGGCTTGGCCGAGAGTTTTATGAAACCTTTAAGATCAAACATTTAAATTTAGTTTAGATATCAACATACTATCTTCATCTACAATCAAAACATAGCATGACCACATATAGAGCATTGCATAGAAAAACCATTAGGGGTCAAAAGGGGACTTGGCCGAGAATTTCATGAAGGTTGGAGATCAAACACTTAACTTTAGTTTAGCTATCAACATACTATCTTCATCTACAATCAAAACATAGCATGACCACATATGGAGCATAGCATAGAAAACCATTAGGGGTCAAAAGGGGACTTGGCCAAGAGTTTCATGAAGGTTGGAGATCAAACACTTAACTTTAGTTTAGCTATCAACATACTATCTTCATCTACAATCAAAACATAGCATGACCACATATGGAGCATAGAATAGAAAACCATTAGGGGTCAAAAGGGGACTTGGCTGAGAGTTTCATGAAGGTTTGAAGATCAAACACTTAACCAAACCTATCTAGAAACCTATTATCATCATATTCATACAAAGTATAGCATGGACCATCATGGAGAGCATAAGGAAGGTCTTGGCCAAAAGTTTCATGTAGCTTTTTCTTAATAACTTCAATCAAAACAACTTGTATGCAGGTGAGGGGATACTTACATCCTTCGTTTTGTTTACTAGTTGGAAAAACACCCTAAGTGATGCCAACCTAGAGTCTTCTTCTTGCTTGGTTAGTTTTCGGAAAATGGAAGAGGGGAAGGAGTAGGGTTTTGGTGAGGAAGAAGAAGAGAAGGAGAGAATGACAACTTTGGTTTCTCATGTCTCCTCATTCTCCTATTTATTCACTTGAAGGTGTCCCTTAGCCTCCCTTACCCTTATCTATCATTTCTCATACCCTTCTAATAGCAAAACCTTGTTAGGCTTCGGGTTATTGGATGCATCCTAAGGTTTAGTTATCTACTTGAGGTTTAGGGTTCAAACCCTGGGCCTTGCATCCTTTTTGGCTCTATTTTCTTTTATTTTTGAAATATCCCACATAAAGCCCATTATAATCATGCAAAAATTCTTGTAAAATTGCTAGGAATTTTATGGGTGTTATAATCCTTCATACCTTTTAAAAGTTTCATCCTCGAAACTTAAAATAACTCTGGGTACTTTTGCTTCATGTCCTCCTCGCGTTCCCAGGTGACTTCTTCGTACCGTTGATTTTGCTACAGGACCTTCACTAAAGGCACCTCTTTATTCCTTAGTCTTTTGACTTCTCGATCAAGTATCTGGATAGGTCGACTTTCATAACTCAGGTCCTCTTGAACTTGCACTGTTTGTGGCTCGATCACTTGGTCTGCACTAGGAATGCACTTCTTGAGCATCGAAACATGGAACATGTTGTGAATAGCCGACATCTCTTGAGGTAGCTCTAGCTCGTAAGCTACCTTGCCAACTCTCTTCAGTATCGGATACGGTCCCACATAGCGCGGACCCAGCTTACCCTTCCTTCAGAATCTCATCACTCCCTTCATAGGGGCCACTTTGAGGAATACCAGATCCCCGACTTTGAATTCTAACGGTCTACGTCGCATATCTGCATAGCTCTTTTGTCGGCTTGAGCAGTTTCAATTCTTTGGCGGATATTCTGTATAGCTCGGGTGGTGTCGTCAATGAAATCTGTTTGAAGTCCCATCCCTTTTTTTTCACCACCCTCGTACCAGCATATAGGAGATCTACATTTCCTCTCATATAGAGTCTTGTAGGGCACTATTCCAATAGTAGCTTGGTAGCTATTATTATAGGCGAATTCTGCCAAGCATAAGTATCAGCACCATCTCCCTTTGAAATCTAGGGCGCAAGCTCGTAACATATCCTCCAGCACTTGATTCACCCTTTCGGTCAGTTTGTCCATCTGAGGATGGAAGGCAGTACTGAATAATAGCTTCGTGCCAAGGGCCTTCTGAACACATTCCCAGAAATGGGAAATAAAGCGACCATCTTTGTCAGAAATGATGGTCTTAGGAATCTCATGTAATCTGATAATTTCCCTAGCATATAATTGAGCCAATTGCTCCGTCGAATAGGTCATCTTGATTGCTAAGAAGTGGGCAGACTTCGTCAATCTGTCCACAATTACCCATATAGCGTCATATCCGTTCGTCGTCTTGGGCAGTCCTGAGATGAAATCCATAGAAATATCTTCCCATTTTCAATCTGGAATTTCGATCGGCTGCAGTGTTCCTCCAGGTCTCTAGTGTTCTGCTTTAACCCTCTGGCAGGTCAGGCAGGTACTGACATACTGAGCCACATCTCTTTTCATACCGAACCACCAGAATTTCCTTTTTAGATCTTAGTACATTTTGGTGGTTCCAGGATGCATCGCATAAGGGGTTCCATGAGCTTCCTCAAATATCTTCTTCCGTAATTCTGGATCATCGGGAATACACAAGTGATCCTTGAGGTAGAGTACTCCACTGTCAGAGATACGAAACCCATCATCCTTTCCTTCCATGACCTCTTGCTTGATCCTTTGAATGCTTGGGTCATGGGCTTGCTTTTCTAATATATCGTCGAATAGCGTCGGTGTTATCATCATGGTAGAAAGCCGTCCGAAAATGATTTCAACCCTGTAACGCATAATTTCCTTTTCTAAGGGCCGAGATAATACTGATAGAGACATCAAGGTGGCACAGGACTTCCTGTTGAGTGCATCGGCCACCTTGTTCGCTTTTCCTGGATGGTAGAAGATCTCGCAATCATAATCCTTGACAAGCTCGAGCCATCTGCATTGTCTCATGTTCAGGTCCTTCTGTGTGAAGAAATATTTCAAACTCTGGTGGTCTGTATAAATCCTACACTGAGCTCCATATAGATAATGCCTCCATGTTTTTAGAGCAAATACCATGACCGCTAGCTCTAGATCATGAGTGGGATAATTCCTTTCATGTTACTTGAGTTGCCTAGAGGTGTAGGCAATGACTTTGTCATTCTGCATGAGTACAGCTCCGAGTCCCAACTTGGAAGCGTCGTTGTACATGTGGAAGCCTTTGTTACTGTCCGGAAGAGCAAGGATTGGAGCACTGGTCAGTCTCTTTTTCAATTATGTGAAACTCTTCTCACAGGCGTCCATCCATTCATACTTTTTGTTCTTTCTGGTGAGAATTGTCATAGGGGCTGCAATTCTGGAGAAGTTCTCTACAAACTTCCTGTAGTAGCTTGCTAGCCCAAGAAAGCTTCTAATCTCGCTGGCATTCTTTGGCCTGTTCTAGTTACTCACAGCTTCAATCTTTATTGGGTCTACCATCACTCCGTGCTTGGATATAACGTGACCCAAAAATGATACTTGTTCGAGCTATAACTCGCATTTGGAGAACTTTGCATACAACTATTTTTCCCGAAGAATCTGTAATGCCATGTTCAGGTGTTCTGCGTGCTCTTCTTGGGTTCTTAAATATATCGGTATATCGTCGATGAAAACGATTACAAATTTGTTGAGGAATGCCGAGAATACCCAATTCATCAGATCCATTAACATAACAGGTGCATTCGTCACTCTGAAGGGCATAACTATGAACTCATAATGTCTGTATCTTATTCGGAAAGTCATCTTTGGTATATCATCTGGTTTCACTTTCACTTGATGATAGCCAGACCTCAGGTCAATCTTAGAGAAGACGGTGGCACCCTTTAGCTAGTCGAACAGGTCGTCAATCCGTAGTAACGGGTACCTATTCTTGATCGTCACATTATTTAGCGCTCGGTAGTCTATGGACATTCGCATAGACCCATCTTTCTTCTTCACCAACAGTACTAGAGCTCCCCATGGAGAGCGACTTGGGTGTATGAGTCCCTTGTCGAGTAACTCCTATAGTTGTCCCTGAAGTTCCTTCAATTTAGCCGGCACCATACGGTAAGGTGCTTTAGAGATCGGATTAGTACCAGGAATCAATTCGATCTCAAATTCAATTTCTCTATCTAGGGCTAACCCTGGTAGTTCATCTGGGAATACCTCTGGGTAATTGCATACAACTCTGACATCTTCTAGCTTCTGGTCCTCGGCTTGACTTGTATCAACCACATGTGCTAGAAACCCAGTGCATCCACTGTCCAACATCTTGCGCACCTGTAGAGCTGATAGAAATTTATCGATTCTTTTCCTTGGCTCTCCAATAAATTCAAACATAGGTTCTGCCTCCGGCTGGAAGACCACTTTTCTTTTACGGCACTCGATCGAAGCATCGTACTTGCTTAAGAAATCCATGCCCAATATAAGATCATAATCCTGCATGTCAAGCACTATCAAATCACAGTAGAGGTCTCTGTCTGTGATTCTGATGGGTGCGACTCGCAGCATATGGGTAGAGGGCATTACTTCTCCCGAGGGCAAGGTGGTTAAGAACTTGCGATCCAAGGTTTGTGGTGGTATGTCCATCTTTTTCGTGAAAGGTGTAGAAACAAACGAATGTGTTGCCCCAATATCAAATAATACAGTAGCATGCTGACAGAAAATAAATATCTGACCTGTGACAACCGTAGAAGCATTCGCCACATATTCTTGGGTGAGAGAGAATACCCTGGCATCTGTCATAACTGGCGGGGCTTCCAATCTCCCTTGACTTATTGGGGTACCTTCGATTGCAACCTGCATCTGGTGTAGTTGTGGAGGAGCACCCCTGTACTGGGCATACTACTGAGGAGGTGCCTGAACCTAAATAGGGCAGTCCTTGACTCTATGCCCTTCCCGTCCACAGTTGTAGTATCTATTTGTGCCCCGGTAGCATACTCCAGGATGTATCTTCCCGCATGTAGCACACAGAGGGATCTTGGGTTGCTTGTTCGCTGGACCACCTTTAGAGTCATCTCATTGCTTTCTCTTGCCAGTGTGGTTCCCTTTCCAAGTACTCTGGGTTCTCTAACCTCTTGACTGGGCTTGACACCTGCCTTCACTCAGTGCCTTCTTTTGCTGGTTAATGTTGTTCAGGTAATGTTCAGTAATCAAGGCACTACTCAACAGCTCCTCTACGGTCTGCGGTCTATGAACCCCGCCAGCCACGTTCAGAGCTATCTCGGGTCGGAGCATCTTCAGCATGAGTCTGACCCTTTCTCTTTCTGTACTGACCAACTCTGGGCATAGGCGTGTGAGTCGGTTGAACCTCTTCACAGCTTCACTAACTGATAGGTCACCCTGTCGAAACACAGTGAACTCGTTGTAATGCTTGTTTGTCACCCGCATATGGAAGAATCCTTCGAAAAATTCATACTCGAAGTTCGTCCATCTCAACTGATTCACTTGCCTCTTTGCTTTAACCCTTTCCCACCACATTCGGGCATCTCCCGAAAGGAAAAATGACGCGCACTTAATCTTCTCACATTCGGGCCAGTCCAATATCTCTACAATGCTTTCCACAGTCTTGAACCAGGCCTAGGCATCCCATGGTTCACGATGCGAAGAAATTTTCCGGCGGTCTACGCCTTGGATCAGGTAAGCTTCCTGTCGAACTATCGGGCCAGGGCCCGCTGGTGGGGCGGTAGGGTTTCCTCGTTGATTCATTAAGGCATTTATCACTTGTTGTTGCACTGTGACTTGATGCTGGAGTTCAGTAACCACATGCGTAAGGTCAGGTGAGGGTGCTATCTCATCGAATCTACTACTGCGTCTCCCAGCCATGTTTATCTTCATATATTAGGATAAGGCTAGTATGAGATTATCATTCATCTATCTATGCATATTTAAACTAAGGCAAGCATAAGGTTATCATACATATTTTCATGCATATTTAAGCTAAAAGCCTTTCTTATCATACATGAACAAAAATAGAGTAGGCATAGAATTTCTTACTTGGAGCGGTAGGATTGGAGCTTGATGTGTGTGTATTGGAAAGGCAAATCTGTTCTGATACAAACCTGTCACGCCCGCCCTTTCCAGGGGTTGGAGGGCGGAGCGACGCGATAGTACATACATGCATTACAGCGGAAGACTACATATACTTCTTATAGCGGAAGACTTTAAACTTTTTTTATTCTTTCTTTTAAACATAAGCATGCATCATCATTTCATAAATACTTAGTTCCAGTTCATGACATTCAACTTAAAGAAAACGTTCATAAGTATGGGAACATAAACAGATCTCCTCCACCATGCCACTACCACACACATTTTGCCCCTCCTGTTGCTCCCTTTAGTTTATCCATTCTTTACCCTTATCTGCAGTACAAGGGAACATAAAACTATAAGCACATAGGCTTAGTAAGATCTTGTCCTACTCACAAAAACCATATGTCAAGCATTAAGCATAGAGTAGTGACAAGATCATATAAGCTCATATAAGCATAACATTTATATAAACGTACACGAACATATAAGCAAGCATAACATGCATATAAACATACCAGAACATGAGCATAGCATTCATATAAACATTCAAGAACATAAGCAAGCATAACATGCATATAAACATACCAGAACACGAGCATAGCATTCATATAAACATTCAAGAACATAAGCAAGCATAACATGCATAAAAACATACTAGAACATGAGCATAGCATTCATATAAACATTCAAGAACATAAGAAAGCATAACATGCATATAAACATACCAGAACATGAGCATAGCATTCATATAAACATTCAAGAACATAAGCAAGCATAACATGCATATAAACATACCAGAACATGAGCATATCATTCATATAAACATTCTAGAACATAAGCAAGCATTACATGCATAATAATATCATAATGATCTAGACATGAAATAAAGGTATATGCAAGATGCTCTTTGAAAACATATATATTATAGGTACTTAAATATAATCTCAACATATTGGGCCCGACATTGTACCACATACATCATCATCATAGCGCGCATCTCTAATAGACACAAGGTAGCTAATCCCGAACCCACTAGAGTACTAGGCCTGTACTATGTCCGTCGGCCTAGCGGCAACATAACATAGAAGCCCATCCTAAGCCCATACTTATGACCGTCGTCCTAGGGCATCTGGGAGCTCATCCCGTACTGAGTCTGTACTACGACCGTCGACCCAGGGGCACGTAGGAGCCCATCCCTTGGACCTTATTAGGGTCCTGGTACAAGCCATGCAGAAAGTAAAATAGCATATCATGTTCCTTATCATAACATATCATATTTCTTTTCATAAACATATCATGGCATATCATGTTTCTTCTTCAAAGCATATCATGTTCCTTCTTCATAACATATCATATTTCCTTTCATAACATAGCATGTTCCTTCTTTATAACATATCATGTTTCCTTCTTCATAACATATCATATTTCTTTTCATATCATATCATGTTCCTTCTTTATGAAATATCATATACTCATACAATTAACATGGCAATGAGCATAACATAATCATGCATTCATACAATTAACATGGACATAAGGTAGTGACATCAACCAATCATGCTATCATAAAATCTAACTAACATCATATTTGCATCTTTTTCTACATGTAGTATGACATGGAGGACTTAGTGGAGGGCATGTACATGGGCTGGCCGAAACCCTAAGGGAGGGTTCTTAGGAGTTCACATGCTAAACAACTTGTGCAAGGTCTACTTAACATCATACTAACATCACACACATATAGGGTATGGTATAAACATCATGAACAAGCATAACATGGTGTGATCTAAACTTCATGGGGTTCTACCAAAAATTTTAAACCCTAAACAACTTGTACATGATCTAACTAACCACATATTAATTCTATCACATATAAATCATGGCATGGAAGGCCCTTAGGAGTTTAAATGAGTCTTGGCCAAGAGCTTCAAGGAAACTTAAGATCCATTTCTTAAATCTAGCTTAGCTATCAACATGTTACCTTCATCTACATTCAAAACATAGCATGACAACTTATAGATCATAGCATGATAGACCATTAGGAGCCTAAATGGGTCTTGGCCGAATGTTTCAAGGAGCTTTAAAGATCAACCACTGAAATTTAGTTTAGCTAACAACATGTTATCTTCATCTAAAATCAAAACATAGCATGTCCACATCTAGAGCATAGCATAGAAAACCATTAGGGGTCCAAAAAGGGGGGCTTGGCCGAGAGTTTTATGAAACCTTTAAGATCAAACATTTAAATTTAGTTTAGCTATCAACATACTATCTTCATCTACAATCAAAACATAGCATGACCATATATAGAGCATAGCATAGAAAAACCATTAGGGGTCAAAAGTGGACTTGGCCGAGAGTTTCATGAAGGTTGGAGATCAAACACTTAACTTTAGTTTAGCTATCAACATTCTATCTTCATCTACAATCAAAACATAGCATGACCACATATGGAGCATAGCATAGAAAACTATTAGGGGTCAAAAGGGGACTTGGCCGAGAGTTTCATGAAGGTTGGAGATCGAACACTTAACTTTAGTTTAGCTATCAACATACTATCTTCATCTACAATCAAAACATAGCATGACCACATATGGAGCATAGCATAGAAAACCATTAGGGGTTAAAAGGGGACTTGGCCGAGAGTTTCATGAAGGTTTGAAGATCAAACACTTAACCAAACCTATCTAGAAACCTATTATCATCATATTCATACAAAGTATATCATGGACCATCATGGAGAGCATAAGGAAGGTCTTGGCCGAAAGTTTCATGTAGCTTTTTCTTAATAACTTCAATCGAAACAACTTGTATGCAGGTGAAGGGATACTTACATCCTTCGCTTTGTTTACTAGTTGGAAAAACACCCTAAGTGATGCCAACCTAGAGCCTTCTTCTTGCTTGGTTTGTTTTCGGAAAATGGAAGAGGGGAAGGAGTAGGGTTTCGGTGAGAAAGAAGAAGAGAAGGAGAGAATGACAACTTTGGTTTCTCATGTCTCCTCATTCCCCTATTTATTCACTTGAAGGTGTCCCTTAGCCTCCCTTACCCTTATCTATCATTTCCCATACCCTTCTAATAGCACAACTCTGCTGGGCTTCTGGTTATTGGATGCATCCTAAGGTTTAGTTATCTACTTGAGGTTTAGGGTTCAAACCGTGGGCCTTGCATCCTTTTTGGCTCTATTTTCTTTTATTTTTGAAAGAGCCCACATAAAGCCCATTATAATCATGCAAAAATTCTTGTAAATTTGCTAGGAATTTTACGGGCGTTACATAAAGTCTCCACATTGATGATAATATGGATCCATGCTCAAAGAAATTTCCTATTCTTTCCTGAAACACTAACAAACAAATCAAAAGAAACAGGAAGTATAGATGATAAAATACATGGATATACAAGAGAATAAAAGAATAAAGCCCTAAATAAATTTTTTTTTTTTGAATTTTTGAATTTCTTTCAGAAAAATGAAGAAACAGTCCTAAATCTACTAAGCATCATTACACTCCCTGGCAACGGCGCCAAAATTGATAACAATTGTTTTGTATGTCGTGGTACCGTTTCAAATGAATTACTGAACCCCCTAACTACACTAATATAGCATAGTGGATGGCCTGGATCATTTCCCAATGAGTGTAATTGACAGAATAGTAAACTTAAGATTTCTAATTATTGCTTTGGGTTTTCTACTAAAGATGGGGGGTTTGGATTTTAAAAGACTAATCCTACTGTTCCAAAGTAATTAAAACCCTAAACTAACATGAAACAACTAAATCAAACAATGCAGGAAGTGAATCAACAAAAACTAGAAGAGGAAATAAATGATCTAATCAACCCAAGATAGGCCCGATGAATGAACAAGTTCCTCCGACTAAGTCCAACGAAGCTCGATCGAGACTCTGCAAACGGCAGTGGATGTGGGATGGTGCAAACTTCTGAATCTAGTAGTTTGATAGATGCTCCAAACTCTCGCAGATCCGGTTGAGCTCGAAAAAGTGTCGTCGGGGCGGAACTCCTCCTCGAATCCGAAGGAGAAGGTGGATGAGCTGTGGAGATGGAGGACGTCGCAGAAATCTCTCGATGAAGCGGTTCCTCCTCGAATCCGTGGAGGAAAATGGATGGAAGGAAGGTGAAGGCGACTACTAGGGCTCAAGGGAAGAAGAGATTTAACTAACAACCAAATGAAATAAGCAATGCATCAATAAAATCAATTCCATGAACATGATTAAAAGAAAGCAATAAACTAAACTACGATTGCGATGATATTAAGGAAAACATAAACTAAGTATCCTAATCTAACTGCATTCTAATTACTAAAGAGACATTTTGTAAGACATTAAACTAACCCATTCAAACATTTAATCAAACACTATATGAGCATGAAGGAACCAAAATCAAATACGTGCAATTCCGAATATAGAACCAAAGTTATTACAAACATTTAACAAATAAGATGGAGAAACAATCAACAGAACTTGGCATAAGCTGCTGTCCGGAAATGATGGCTGATCGGATACGCTAATTGGAGCTGTGGAAGATGGCTGCCGACGGTAGAGATGGACGAAGTTGATGTCGGCACTGTCATGAAGGTGTTGGCCGCAAAGGTGGAATGTTGCCGGAGCTACTGGTGGATGAAGGAGATAACAGAGGGGAATCCCCACTCTGGTGATCGGCCACAATAGAGCTTGGTAAGGGCTGGCGGAGCTGCAGTCGGTGGAGAAGGAGATGGTTGGCCATGGTGGAGGAGCCGATGGATTGGCACCGGTCCGATCGGAGGAGAATCCTCACTCCTCTCTGATGGTTGTAGGCGGCGGGGAAGGCAGAGATGACTGTTGGCGGCTGGAAGAGGTGATGAAACGGGCGGAACTGTGGAAGAAGGAGAAGGTGGCTGTCGACGGTGGAGATGATGGAAAAGGCGTGGTACCGACCACTGGAGAAGGAGGGAATCCCCTTTCCTCTCTGGCGATCGGCGAGGGAGGAGGTGAGCGCGGCGGTGAAGATGAAGCGGCGGTGGCATCGGGCGATCGCGTGAGAGGAAATGAAGCCGGCTCTATCTCGCGCAATGAAGGAAAGGGTGAAAATGTTGGTTTTTAAAGGCAATTTCCATGACCGTCCGATCCAATGGACCTCCATTTTCGTCCACCCATTAAACCTAGGGCTAAATGAATCTGATTAATCCAATTAAGGGCTATGCATCCAATGGCTAAGAATTCTTCGACTTTGAATGGATGGATCCGATCACTCTGAATGGATAATCATGATCGGCCGAATCTGGATGAAGGCCTAAGATGTCCAGATCTAAATGTATGGACCGGATCACTCCAGATATGGGTTAATGGCTCAAATCAAGCCAATCACAATGGACGATCTAGATTGATCAGACCTTGTCCCTTTCTTAAATTGCTTCAGATCTTGATAAAGGACTCATATTAAGCTAACTTGAAATGCCCATTCTAAACCTTAGATGAAGCCATATTTGATCCAACTCGAGTCTAATCCATTGGCTCATCTCGATCCCCTACAATTAAGATGACAAATTACATATAAGTCCAAAATTTAGGAGAATTTACAATAAGGTCCAAAAGATCATCAAACACATAAAACATGCAAATAATCAACAATTAAACATACGAGAGGATTAAAACAATGATATTAAGGACTAAAATAAAACGACAAAATGGTAGTTATCAACCATCCACTGTCCAACATCCATTGATCCTACACATAAAGTAGTTTGATCGGATATTGGAGTTTGAATAAGTTTTAGTATTTTTAACCTAGTTTTCATCCCACCCTCTCTACTTGATCAATCAAGTTATCATATAGGTGTTGTGAGATGGGGATTCATTCATTCATTTTAATTTCAATGAAAATTAAAGTTATTTAAACTTGTGTTAGATTCAAGTTTAGCTTGAGCTAGTCTAATAAATATCCAAAATCAATTTCCAGGTAGTGGCGAGGCATATAGTCTTCTTGGATATCAGGTAGACCATTTCCTTAACCAAAATTGATTAAGAAATTAAGTACTAGACTTGATTTAAACTAACCTTTGGTCTAACTAGTTAAAGACTAAGTGAGTTAGCTTCAGTTAGTTCCACTCAACTTAGTGCACCAAGTAGGACGCATTCAGCCTAGACATGCACTTCAAAGAGATTCCCTAACTTACTATTAGTTCACTTTGCCTTAGTACTAGGTTGGTCAAGTTTAACTAACTTTGCTCCCTATCTAGTCCATTCTAAGTTAAGCAAGTAAATTAATCTAAGCATACAATTATTAGCAACTAAATCAATCATGTAATTATGCATACAAGTTTAGTATTGACTCCCTTGAATCATTGTATCGATACGATCTATCCACATAGTGGATTTGATCCTTGGGAACCCAATACTTGGTTAAACCTACTTGATTATTTAGACTAGATTTAGGGACACATGCTTTGATTCGTCTACGATTTCGATTAACAAGTGAAAGAAATTTGTCAATCTAAAATCGAGTATGGCTATGTTGTACACGACTCTTTGAGATCTAAGGATTAGGTCAAGACTCTTAGAACCCAATGTGAACCTTTCCAACGATGTCCTAAGCTCTTGAACTTGCCCTTTCAAGAGAGAATTCTCTTCCTCAAGTTTTTTTAACTTGAGTTGAGTTTCCCTCTTGAACTCGACTAGTTGAAGAGGTTAGGGTAGCCTTGTGATTAAGGATTTTAACCTCCTTAAGTAAAGACTCGGACTTAGACAACTTTTTATTTAAAAATTTTATCGCATCGTATAAAGTTTTAATTAAAGAATGACTCACCTTGATTGACTCTTTTGAATCGGATACAGATCCGTGGCTTGACTTGAACTCGGGTTCGGTATTAGACTCGGACTCGCCGTCGACTTCAGACTCGGACTCGGATTCAGACTCAAATGGTCTTGCCTTGAAAACCAAATTGTTGACTTGTTCTTCTTCTTCCTTCGACAATTCCTCCCAGGTTGAGTTGAGTGTTTTCTTGGTTTGTGGTCGCTTATTCTTTATCTTCGGACACTCAGACATGAAGTGTCCTATCTTATTGCACTTGTAGTTTTGACTTGTGTCGAATCTCTTCTCCTTCGTTGGCTTGGTTGGTCGCCTTCTACGCTTGATCAATCTTCAAACTAGATTAACTAGTTCAGTCTCCATCTCTTCATCTAACTCCGATTCAAACTCATCTTTCTCGAGAGGAGACTTGCTTTTCCCCTTTTTTTCGACCTGCATACAAAGCAATACTCTTCTTGACTATGACCAAATTAAATTGTTCATGTAATTCAAATTCAGAAAAAATTTCATCTAACCTAATTTTAGACAAATCTCTAGATACCTTGTAGGCATCAACCATGGATACCCACAAGGTAGTCCTAGGAAAAGCTCTTAAAGTGTACCTTATGATGTCACGATTCTCTACCTTCTGTCTGATGGTGTGAAGGTCGTTTAGGATATCTTGTATGTGAACATGGAGTTGGCTCGCAGTCTCATTATCCTGCATTTTCAAATTAAACAATTTATTGACTAATAAATCTCTCTTACATACCTTCATGTCAGACGTCCCTTCGTGGAATTTGATAACTTATTCCATAGATCCTTGGTGTTGATGAATTGACTAATGCGGTTGAGCTCCTCCTTGGATAGGCCGCATTGCAAGATTTGAGTGGCTTTTGCATCAGCTTCAACTTGTCACTTCATTGCATTAGTTCACTTGTCGCAATCCAAGAACTCTCCTTGATCATTAGTTGGTAGATCGAAACCCGCTTGGATAACAATCCACATGTCGACTTGCGTCTTAAGGTAACATTTCATCTGACCCTCCTAATAACGGAAGTCATCTCCATTAAAGAATGGAGGTCGGATAATATTATATCCCTCAAGATGGGCCATTAAGTTACCTCGCAAAAAAACGAACAAAGAAGAGAAATTCCAATACTTGGTCTTGGAATAGTAGTGTAGGAGAAAAGAGAAAAAGTTAACAAAAAAAAATGAAAGAAAGAAAGAGAAAATAAAATTGCTCAAAAAGGTGGTTGCACCAATTTTGAGCAACCCTGGCTCTGATACCAATTGAAGGACCGAGAAACAAGCTAGAGGGGGGTGAATAGGGTCTTAAAACTTTACTTTCTTTCTTTTGTAAAACTCATAAAACAAAATAAGATAAAAATGCAGCGGAAAATAAGAACAAGAACACAAGAGAAAATTTTACTTGGTTCACAATCAAATGGTTGCTAGTCCAAGGCTCGTGCGATCTTTGATCGCTTTCGTAAGGGCAATTCACTAAATACTCTCTTCCTCATTGGAGGTAAGAGATGCGGTGATTACAAGAATGCAAGGGATACAATAACAACTTATCGTACCCTACAAAAAATTGAAGTACAGAAATAAATAAGACAATACCGACAAACAACAACTATAAGGAAGTAGCACGATTGGAGTATTGTAGTTGTACGTAGGAGCACGATCAGAGAACAAGATCACTTAGAAGTATTTGTCCCTAGGGTTTGCCATTGAGCCTTCATTTATAGACCTTTCTAAGCCTTCAAGATCACTCTTTTCGTCAAGATCTAGATCTAGATAATGTTCTATCCAAATTTCTTATCCTTGAGGAGACACTTAGCTCTTCACGCATACACCAGTCAACTACTCCTATTTCTAGCTGACTGGCCTTAGTCGACTGTATTTTGTATTTTGGCAACAACTCCAGTCGACTGCTAACTTTGTTCAATCTCTTAGTAATATATGAGAGGTGTCCTAAGGCAATCGCCTTATGGTTGTACCATTTATTTGATAAATGAAGATTCACTATTTGAGTATACATGTTTTTCCATGTATTTGATTGGATCTCAAACTCATTTATTGAATGTCCGCAATATGATTCACAGCATGAGAGAATTTGTGATTGGATCACAACTAGTGAGTATCTCTACATGTGTAATTGTGATGTATTGGAATTATCCCTAATCGATGAATTGATGGATTCGGACGCCATCAATTCTGTTGAGACTAGCACGAGGTATACTCTTTGGTTTATCCAAGCAGTTGTTTCTCACTGGCTGGAGACATTGGGATGTCCGGAGTTAATCGTGGATGCTAGTTATGGTAACTAGTTCATTGGAGTGACCAGTTGTAAGACTTCATATGGTTCTCTGCATATAAGGATATGTCAATGAAGTTTTTACAGCAGCTTAAGTGCGATGTTCCTTCGACTTGCGGTATTCAAGTCATCTTGGTCATGAAGACTTATGCTTTGACATCTTAAGCAAGCATCTCCGAGGAGATGTGGACCCGGAATGATTGGGTATAAGTCAAAGTGGCTAAAGGTATTTGAATAGCCTACAGAGGATTCACCGCTCCTTGCGAGGAGATGTATACCCTATGGCCTCTCATCGGATTGTTACTAAAGTCTTTGGTCAAAGCATTACATGTTTAGAGTATGGTACTCTTGTATACATGTGCAGTAACTAGAATCCGGAGGACGAGGAAGTAATACTTGGGCTAGGTGTGACGTAGTCAGCCTAGTGGGGACTGACACAATAGACCATGTCCTGAACTAAGTGGGTATAAGATGAGTGAAAGGAATGGGGCATGATTCATTGTAGCTGCTGAAGGGTTTCAGAAATGGTTCTGGGATCAACCATTAATTTTTCGATTAATTAGGGATCATGATGTACTACTAGGTGCCACTCATGATCGTTCTATTATTAATAGTTAATTATAGACGGCCAACATAAATCGAGAACCTATTTGGTCACATGCACAACGAGCATAATCTGATGGATTTAAAACGAGCTTGAGAATAGGATTCTCAGATCGAGAGAGACTTGGTTTGGTTGGACCAAACAAAGAGCGAGTATGAAATGGTTTCAGTCGCATCGGAAGCATGGATGGGTCATGTCTTTTGAAGACATGATGGATGAACCAAATTTATTTGGTTCTAATCTAATGGTGGAAAATAAACCAAAGTGGTTTGGTTAGTTTTAAATGACTGAACCAAAGTTGGTTCGGTTCATTTTAACTTAAAATAGACCAACACGGTTTGATTTTTATTAACGTAAGTTATTGGAATGGGTTAATGGGTTATTGGTTATGAACCAATAAGTGCTAGGAGAAGGTTTCTTGATGGTCAATAAATATGCTCTCTATAAAACATGACTTTAGGATTTTTCGTGGAAAACTTTTGGTTATTGGAAACCCTAGCCACCCAAGCCCTCCTCCTTGCTTCTTGTCGCCCAAGAGCTTTAGCCGCCCAAGAGGAGCTGCCGCCCAGGTTTTGCTACCGCCCAAGTCGCTGTCAGCCACCCACCAGCCGCCGGCGACTCCTCCGATCATCCTCCCTTGGCCGCCGGCGACCAAGGAGCAGCCGACCATTGATTGGCTAGCCATATCTTCCACCAAACAAGTTGTCCAGATTCTGGACAGCTTGTTCTCCTCTTTGAGGAGAGGTCGTTTGGTCGGCGTTTTGCGCTCCGACAGTGACCTATTTTCCGAGGATTGGTTCTCCAGCAATCCTCATTGGTGGAGGGTTGAGTTTTCATCAATCGGTTGACGAAAACCGCTTCCGAGAAGCGAGTTTGCGAAACTCGATTTTTGGATCAGAATTTTATTCGGATTGTGATCTTCTCTCGGATTACATTGTCTTCGACACGAGGCTAGTAACTCCTACAAAGACGAGGCTTGCAGCTTGGTGAAGCTATCCCGATGATACTCAACGTGGATACGAATAGAGGCAATTCTAGCGAGAGTTGCTTCGGTTGATGTCATTCCTACTACACGTGATACGTCAGGTATAACTAGAGTAATTTCCTTTTATTGCAAAATTTTAAATAGTGATTATGTCTACACATGTTGTATTCTGCATGTGTGTGATGTGTGTGTTGTAATAAATTATATTTATTGCTTTTATTGCTTTTGTTGTGTGCATGTTTACGAAACATGTTCGAACACACACTCGCCGAGGTGCCGAGGAAACCTAACAGTGGTATCAAAGCCACGCTGTGTTCCGACATAATCATAAAATTATTTTGCGATAGTCATAATTGTATTTATGGAAATTTTCTAATTTTGGAAAGTTTAGAAGTATTTATGGAAATTTTTTACTTTTGGAATGTTTAGAAGTATTTATGGAATTTTTTTTCTTTTGGAAAGTTTAGAAGTATTTATGGAAATTAACACTTTCCATAAATAAAATATGTGATTAGATTTGGAAATTTGTTTCCTAATTTAATCATGATTTGATTTGGAAAATCAAATCTCAAACATATTTTATTTCCATAAATAGTTATGACAAATAAGGAAATTCAAATTGGAAATTTCCTAATATGATTAGGAAATTACAATTTAGGAAATTTGTTTCCTAAATTAGATTTGACTTTCCTTAATTAACACTTTCTATAAATAAAATATGTGATTAGATTTGGAAATTTCTTTTTTAATTTAATCATGATTTGATTTGGGAAATCAAATCTAAAACATATTTTATTTCCAAAATAGTTCTGACAAATAAGGAAACTTTTTGTACATGCCATAATTGTATGTCATGTAATTGCATTAGATGCATATCATTATGCCATGCGTGTCGTGACATGTAGATGTATGTCATGTGTGGCATGCCATGTAGATAATAGTTATTTGCATGCAAAGAGGATGAGACATTAAATCCCTTCACAACATTAAAGCCTACACCTTCCATTAATATGGTTAGAACCAGAGTTCCATTTCTTGTTTGGGTTGTTGGACTCTCTCCAAGCCCGGCTCGAACCTGAACATGTTCAAACCATTGGAATAGTTTATTACTAATATGGTAAGAGTCAGAGGTCAATCATTAGTTTGGTTTGTTCGACTCTCTCCAAGCCTGGCTAATTGGTTGAATACGCTCTAACCATATTAAAACTATTTCTCGATGAATTGGTTGGCTTTAACCTGGAGCATCACCTTGTTGGACTCTCTCCAAGGTCGATGTGAAGGGAGGTGAAGTTGGGTGCTATGCATACTTGTTAATGATTTAACAACTCGATGTATGTGTGAACATTCAATTAGTTGATAGCACATTGTGATAGTTGCATATATGTGATATGCAATTGGTATACTTGATATCTACCATCGTAGCTAAGAATGGTTTGTTGGACTCTCTCCAAGGTTGTTCTTATCTATGTTGGATATCAACCCATTCGGAGATGGACCTACGATCTCCCGAATTAATTTTGAGGGTTTTTGAAATTCAAAAAATGAATGAGATTTTGTAAATGTATGTTGATGCATTTTAAAATCATTTTCTCATATATGCTTGATTTGTATTTCTAGGTTAATCGCTTGATCATGATGTCTTTGAATTTGCGCTCTATTTTGAATTCGAATAAATTGACTGGGTCAAACTTCTTGGACTAGCTTAGAAAGTTGAGAATTGTTCTCAAGGCGAAAAAGCTTGTGTATGTTCTCGAAGAGTCTCTTCCCACTCATCCTAGTGATGACGCAACTCTGGACCAATTGTTGGTCTATCAGAAACATGTGAGTGATTCTGAACTAGTGAGTTGCATCATGCTAGCCACGATGGTACCCGAGCTGCGAAAGCAGCATGAGCATATGGATGCTCATACCATAGTCTTTCATCTTTATGAGTTGTTTGATGAGCAAGTGAGATCCGAAAGGTTCGAAGTCTCCAAGATCCTCTTCACCTCTGAGATGCAAGAAGGTTCATCTGTGGTACTGCTCAACATGATGAAGACTGTGGAGCCTTCTATGAAGCATGAGTAGGGGATGGTGATGTTAGTTGATTCCTCGAAGAAAGGTTCTAAGAGGAAGTCAAAGGAAGAGCAAAAGGGGAAGAAGAAAAAGGCTAAAAAGGCAGAACCAGCTCAAAAGGGCACTTGCCATCATTGTGGCAAGGAGAGCCATTGGCGAAGAAACTGCAAGTTTTATCTTGAGTCTGTGAAGAAGAATAAGGCATCATATGCCCCATCTTCTTCAGATATCTTTGTTATTGATTGTCATTCTATTTCCTCAAACACTTGGGTATTGGATACTGGGTGTAGCTTGATGGGAGGGGGAAAACTTTGCTTCCCCTTTCATCTTAGTCGCTTGTTCACGGTGATCCCTTCTACGTCCCCGGATAAAAAAAATTTATCCTTGACAAGAGGGATTGCCCAAGCAACCTTGTCATCGTCGTGCTATTCGTTTAGAGTAGTCAATTGAATAAACTTGTTGTTCAAGCGACCAACCTCTTTTCCACGAATAGCCGCGGAATAGACGATGTACGGATCACCGGTTTTTGTGTTTATGTTCGGGATCCAAGTATATTTAGCCACAAAACAGAATATATATCATGCATATAATTGAAAAACAAATATAAACATGTAACAAATGAAAATAGAGAATCGATATATCTCTCGATCTTCTATTATATGACCTTCCTCCTTTCGGACGTCGTGTGGGCGACGATCTACCAAAAGTTGAAGCTCCTAGATCACCAATCTTCCTTCCTTGCTTTTCCAAAGCAAGAGGAAGAATAGAAACAAGCCTCTTCTCCTTCTTTCCACCAACCACCAAACTCTAAGGTTGGAGCTTGCCGCCGGCCAAGAAGGAAGAGGAGAATAGGTGAATGTCAACCAAAGCTCCAAGGGAGAACCCTAAGGCTAGGTTTTACCGGCCAAAGAGAGAGAGAGGGGCTGCTTTGGATGCCGGCCAATAGCTGGAAAGTGCTGCTAGGTCACCGGCCACCTTGAGGGAAGAAGAAGAAAGGAAAGACCTTCCTTATTTGGTGTCGCCAAGCCCTAAACCCTAGCCTCCAAGCCAAGCCGCCCAAAAACCCTAATCCTATCTCTAGTTGGATTCATGTTGCCGCCCACCCCTTGCCCTCCTTTTATAGAGTTAGGGATAAGCCTTGTTTTAATCTCCACCATTGGTTCTAGGGATTTAATCTCAACCGTCGGATCTAGAGATTTAATCTCAACCGTCGGATCTAGAGATTTAATCTCTACCTTTGAATCTAGAGTTTTGTTTCTATCCATTGGATCTAAGCTTCATGAGATATTAATAGGATACGATAGGGACCATGAGGAGGAGTTGGATCTTGGCCACCCAATGGATCAAGCCCACATAAAGTCCGATCCATTAATGATAATCCAATCCACTAAAGGATTATCATTGATCTACCTCACCAACCCCCATAAGTTAATATGGGCTCCATATATTATATGTACATTTTCTCCCCGTGTTTAAGATCTTGAATGTTCGTCGATTAATTAATTTACTGACCATTAATTAATCAACATCTAACTCCATGAGTAGTACCACTCAACCTTTTCATTATGTCGGACCAAGTCCACCTGCAGGGTTTACATGATGAACCTTATGAGCTCCTCAAGGGGACATCATCATCCTAATATATAGGACACAATTTCCTCCTATAATCAATGGCACACCATATAAATAATATCATTTCCCAACTTACCGAGTTTATCGATTTAATCTATAAATCTCGCCCATTGGTAAATCAAAGAAATGACTACTAAGTATATGTGCCCGTTATTATACCGGAATTAAGAGTATGTACAATATAATATCTGAGGTCTGATTCGATTATGTAGTCAGCAATAAATCGAATCACCTCTAAGTCGGTCCTGCTTAATACGCACAAAGTGTACTAGTGTGATTTTATGGTCAAGACAAACCAATACCAAATCACACTACAACCATACCAATGGTTTGTCCAAAGCCATCTCGGTTGTGAGCCTATACTTATACTTTACAAGGAGTCGATAACATGATCTCCCGTGTGACACCACACACCATGTTATCTACAATGTAATGTATTAGACAATATGCATAACCATAAAAATATGCAAACAATGATCATGTGATTCTTATTTCAAAATAAAGATGTTCATACAAAAGATAGACTTTTCAGTATACATCCCAACAATCTCCCACTTATATTAAAAGATTATGTTGTCCTCAAACTGCCATACATTTGATCCCCATTCCCTCCACATGCCTATCAAAAGCGCTCACCGGAAGGGCCTTAGTGAAAGGATCTGCCAGGTTATCCTCCGATGCAATCTTGGCCACAGCAACTTCTCCCCTCTTTACGATTTCTCGTATCAGGTGGTACTTGCGCTCTATGTGTTTACTAGCCTTATGGGCTTGTGGTTCCTTCGAGTTTGCAACTGCACCACTATTATCACAATAAATTGTGATAGTTCTGGGCAAACCAGGAATCACATCCAAGTCCATCAGGAAGTTCCTGAGCCACACAGCTTCTTTGGCCGCCTCAAAGTCTGTCACATACTCAGCTTCCATGGTTGAGTCCGCCACGCATTTCTGCTTGACACTCCTCCATACAATGGCTCCACCCCCCAAAGTAAACACAAAATCTGAGGTAGACTTACTGTTATCCCTATCAGATTGGAAGTCAAAATCCGTGTAACCCACAAGGAGTAATTGGACTGCTTGGTAGACTAGCATATAATCTCTAGTCCTTCTCGGGTACTTCAATATATGCTTTATCGCAGTCCAATGTCCCTATCCTGGATTACTCTGATATCTGCTGACCATACCCACGGCAAAGCAGATATCTGGTCTCGTACATAGCATCGCATACATGAGGCTTCCTACTATCGAAGCATAAGGAACCACCTTCATCTCCTCCATCTCCTCAGATGTTCTAGGACACATCTCCTTAGATAAAGGAACTCCATGCCTGAAAGGTAGAAAACCCTTCTTGGAGTTCTGCATGCTAAAACGATCCATAATCGTGTCTACGTATGAAGCTTGGGATAAGCACAACATCCTTTTCCTTTGATCCCTTATAACCTTGATCCCAAGAATGTGTCCCACCTCTCCCAAGTCCTTCATATCAAACTGTTTGGACAACCATACCCTTACGTCCGATAACACCTTGATATTGTTACCAATCAACAAAATGTCATCTACGTAAAGTACAAGAAATACCACTACGTTTCCGTCACATCTCTTGTATACACAAGACTCATCCGAACTTTGAATAAATCCATAAGACTGGATTACCTCATCAAAGCAGATGTTCTAAGACCTCGAAGCTTTCTTCAATCCATAAATGGACCGATTAAGCTTACATACAAGATGTTCTTTGCCTTTAGCAATGAATCCCTCTGGTTGCTTCATATAGATGTTTTCCTCAAGACTTTCATTAAGAAAAGCTTGTCTTGACATCCATCTGCCACACCTCATAATCCATATGAGCTGTTATGCATAAGAGAATCCGGATAGACTTAAGCATGGCTACCGGCGAAAAGGTCTCCTCATAATCGATACCCTCTTTCTGAGTATACCCCTTCGCAACAAGCCTTGCTTTGAAGGTCTCAACCTTCCCATCTATTCCTCTCTTTCTTTTGTAGATCCACTTGCATCCAATGGTTTTTACACCCTCGGGTGGTTCTACTAGCTCCCAGACCTGATTTGAATCCATAGATTCAATCTCAGTATTCATTGCACTTTGCCAAGATGTTGCATCTTTATCTTGGAATGCCTCGTCATATGTCCAGGGATCAAGTTCATGTTCGCCAGGGACCAAATCAGAAGATTCTCCCAAGAACATGAATCTATCAGGCTGTCTCACAACCCTCCCACTACGACGAGGTATCTCCTGTGTATCCTCTGTGACACACGGTGCAGTGACTTGTGGTACATCCTCTTGTACCGGTGGTACTGAAGAAGTGACTTCCCCTTTTAATTCCTTCAGAACAATTTTACTCTTGGGCTTGTGGCTCATCACATAGTCTTCCTCTAGAAATCTGGCATTCGTGCTAATGATCACCCTCTGATCTCTAGGACTATAAAACAAACCACCTTTCGTTCCTCTAGGATAGCCAACGAACATGCGTACTTCTGAACGAGATTCCAACTTACCAGCATCTGCCTTCAGCACATGTGCTGGACTCCCCCATATCCGAATATGTCTTAGACTAGGCTTTCGCCCAGTCCACAATTCTGTGGGAGTAGAAGGCACTGATTTAGATGGAACCAAGTTCAGAATGTACACCGCCGTATCTAGAGTATATCCCCAGAACGAATCTGGCAACTCGGAATAACTCATCATCGATCTAACCATCTCCACAAGAGTCCTATTCCTTCGCTCTGCTACACCATTCTGCTGGGGTGTGCCAGGTTCAGACAATTGGGATTGAATCCCAGCCTCTGATAAGTAGTTCCTAAACTCTCCCAAGAGGTACTCACTACCACGATCAGATCGTAGTGTCTTGATACTTTTACCTTGATGTTTTTCCATATCAGCCTTGAATTCTTTGAACTTGTCAAAGAATTCAGACTTGCGGCACCTCAAGTAAATGTATCCATATCTCGAATAATCATCTATAAAAGAGACAAAATATTCAAAATCACCTCTTGCCTGGATAGATATAGGACCATACAAATCATAATGAACCAATTCTAACACATCTTTGGCTCTATACCCCTTGGCCTTAAAAGGCCTCTTGGTCATTTTACCCTCCAGGCAAGATTCGCAGGTTGGAAAATCTTCCACCACTAATGAACCCAGAGGTCCATCAGCTATCAACCTTTGAATTCTGCTTAGGTTAATATGACCAAGCCTAAGATGCCAAAGATATGTTTGATTCATCTTCGAAGGTTCTTTTCTCTTATTAGAATTAGAAGATGAGTTATTAACTTCTATTTGCATCGTGGGAGCTTTTTGTTCAAGTGTGTATAGATTTCCTATCAATACACCCGAACAGATAATGTCCCTATTCCTTTTTATAACAACTCTGTCATTAAAAGAAATAGAATATTCATCCATAAAAAATTTAGAAACTGAAATTAAATTCTTTCTAAATAAAGGTACATAAAGGCAATTCTTAAGAACCAAAACTTTATTTTTCTCAAAAGACAAATAAACATCTCCCACTGCAACAGCCGTCACCTTCATGGCATTGCCCATGTAAATGGTAATCTCCCCTTTAGCTAGTCGTCGGGTTTCCTAGAACCCCTGCAAAGTATTGCAGACATGATCAGTGGCTCCCGTATCTACACACCAAGTGTCGGTAGATAACACCGCTAAATATGTTTCAACGACTAGACCAAAAGATATACCTTTGTTCTATTTCGGATTGGGACAGTCCTTCTTCTAATGTCCAGTCTGCTTGCAAGTGAAGCACTTTCCTTTCGGCTTCTTCACTCCTCCCTGAGATCCTCCCACCACCTTTGCTCCACCTCGTTTCTTCTTCTTCTTTCCTTTCGGCTTAGAAGTAGAAACCTTCTGAGCAACTATGGCCTGAGCCTGAGCAAGCCTTTCTGTCGACTGGAGAGTGATATAGACTTGGGTTTCCCCATCGATCTCAGCTTGTTCTCATCTTTGTGGATAGGTCATTTGGTCAGTATTTTGTGCTCCAACAGTGACCTATTTTCCAGGGATTGGTTCTCCGACAATTCTCATAGGTGGAGGGTTGAGTTTTCATCAATCGATTGACGAAAATCGCTTCCGAGAAGCGAGTTTGCGAAACTCGATTTTTTGATCCGAATTTTATTCGGATTATGATCTTCTCTCGGATCACATCGTCTTCGACACGAGGCTAGTAACTCCTACGAAGACGAGGCTCATAGCTTGGTGAAGCTATCTCGACGATACTCACCGTGGATACGGATAGAGATAATTCTAGCGAGAGTTGCTTCGGTTGATGTCATTCCCGCTACACATAAAACGTCAGGTATAACTAGAGTAATTTCCTTTTATTGCAAAATTTTAAATAGCGATTATGTCTACACATGTTGTATTCTGCATGCGTGTGATGTGTGTGTTGTAATAAATTAGATTTATTGATTTTATTGTTGGTGCAGGGGCACTAGATAATCGAACCTGTGTTTTGATTATGGCAAAGACACAAAGTTAAGTTTACATCGTTATCTCACGAGCTAAATCAAGTGTGTAGAAAAGTACTAAAGCTGGAGCCGAAGGCTAGCGACACCCGGGGGAAGCCGCGGTGGTCGGGCGACACTCGAGTGACTTCGGAGGGAGCCGAAGGAATCGAGTGGAAGTCCGGAAGCGAGAGCTACAAAGTAAGTATCGAGGTAAGCTCGTGTGAGTGAGAGATGGTAAGGTCATGTCCTCTTTACCGGGACGACCGTAGGCGGCGATCCGACTAAGACTTCCTGTGGAAGGTCTAGGTCGAGATCAGACGGTTAGAAACCGTCGTATTTACCATTTTCCGTGCTAACCTCTTACTGCAGGGAAGTGGCCAAGCTGACAGTCGACTACTGGACATGGGGCAGTTTTTTGATGCTCATCAGTCGACTGATGGGAGGCATCAGTCGACTGATGGCGACGAATCAGCCTTTGCGCTTGGTCAAAATGGATAACGTTTGACGCGGCCACTTCGCGATAAAATTTTATACAACTTCGGGATCTATTCCAAAACATTAGGAGACATATTCAGAGGCCAAAATCTAAAAAAGGAGGGGAGGATTCCAACTCCAAAGATCATCAAGATTATTCTCAAGTGCTCCTACAATGCCAAAGCTCCAACACCGTCATAACGCCGATGCGACAACAAGTTCTAATCCTCTTCGTCGGAAACAGTAGCAAGTAATTGCTTTTATTATTGTATTCTTTGTTTTTATTCATAACGAGGTGAGGTAGGCTTGTTGCCTCATCCTCGTACTTCCGATTTTGTGATCGTTGTCTCCTACTTCCAATGAGGAGGAGACGTTATAGTGCTTTGCCCTCCGTTCGCATTCTAGGACCGTTAGGGCCTTGGAGTAGCAACCGTTGGGTTGTGAACCAAGTAAAAATAAACTTGTATTCTTATTTTTTCACTGTGTCTAATTGTGTTTTAACGAACGAAAAGAAATTCTACGCTCGCTATTCACCCCCCCCCCTCTAGCGACGCTTCTCGATCCAACAATTGGTATCAGAGCGGGGGCGCTAAGATTTGGTGAAACAACCGATCTAGCACGTTTTGGTTTTCTGTTCATATTTTTCGATTCATATTTTTTTTAGGTCTTTTTCCTCCCGCACTACTAATCCAAGAAGAAGTCTTGGTACGTTTCTTTTGGTTGTGTGCTTGCAAGTATTCTCTCTTGGAGTAGCCGACGGTAAAATGGCCATAACTTTTCGCACAAGTGGACTCACATAATGATCTACCTACCAAATCAAATCTCTCTGAGGATCTACATTTCTTACAAGGGTTTACCCTCATAACAAGCTATTTCCAGCCCCAAAATCCAACGTCTAGTACCCTTTCGGAAACATCGAAGGTCGTAAGTTGTTAGTTTTTGTTAGTTTCTTATTTTTCTCATTTAATTCTGTTTATTTCCTATTTATTTCCCACATTACTAATCCAAGACCAAGTCTTGGAATTACCTTTAGTTTTTATTCGTGTTTTGCAAGATACTTAATGGCTCACATTGAGGGGTATAGCACCACCCAACCTTCTTTCTTTAACGGAGATGATTTCCGTTATTGGAAAGGTCGGATGGAGTGTTTCTTGAAAACACAAGTCGAGACTTGGATAATAATCCAAACTGACTTTGCTCTACCCACCAATGATCAAGGAGAGCTCTTGGATTTCAACAAGTGGACAAATGCAATCAAGAGGCAAATCGAAGCCGATGCAAGAGCAACCCAAATATTGCAATGCGGCTTGTCCAAGGAGGAACTCAACCGCATCTGACCATTCATTAGCGCCAAGGACCTATGGAACAAATTAATCGAGCTACATGAAGGAACGTCTGATGCTAAGGTATGTAAACGTGACCTTCTTTTCAATAAGTTGTATAACCTTAAGATACAGGAACACGAGACGGTGATGCAACTACACGCCCGCGTCCAGGATATTGTCAACGGCCTGTACACCATCGGACACAAGGTCGAAAATCGTGACCTACTAAGGTACGTTCTTAATTCATTTCCTAGGACTACCTTGTGGGCATCCATGGTCGATGCCTACAAGGTCTCTAAGGACCTTTCGAAGCTTAGGTTAGATGAATTTTTTTCCGAGTTTGAATTTCACGAGCAAACTAACATGGTCCGGGCCGAGAGAGGTATTGCTCTACTTGCAGGACAAAGAAGCAAGCCACCTACCAGGAAAGAAGATGGACTCAAACCCGAAGATGAGTTAGAGTCCGAATCCGAAGAGGTGGAAGCAATAGTGAACGTAGTGCGGAAGATCGTTCGGAGGGAAAGGAGGCTACTAAAGAACCAAAAGAGGGCACAATTCAAATCAAAGCAAAAGAAGGTCTTCCATGCAACTTGGGACAATAGAGAAGACATAGCTTACATGGCAAGACCGGAGGAGTCCGAGTCAGAATTCGAATCTGAATCCAATTACAACACCGACTCCGAACTCGAGGACTACTTCGAGAAGCAACTCAAAGTCGGACCAAAAGAGAAAATTAAGGTTAGCCGCTCACTAATTCATACACTTTACAATACAATTAAAATGCTTACTAGGAAATTAACTAAGTTCGAGTCTAGGGTTGAGTCGTTACTTGAGGAGGTTAAAACCCTCAAGCAAGAGGCTACTCTAACCTCTTCAACTAGTCAAGTTCAAGAGGGAAACTCAACCTAAATTGAAAAACTTGAGGAGGAGAATTCTCTCTTGAAAGACCGAGTTCAAGAGGTTGAGGCTACGTTGGAAAGGTTCACGTTGGGATCTAAAAATCTTAACCGACTACTTGGAACCCAAAGAGTCGTGTACAACAAAGCCGGACTCGGATTTAGGTCAATGACTACGAATAGGTCATATATGTCTATCGTAAATCGTAAATCGTAGTCATCAAAGAGTCCAAGCATGGGTCCCAAAGGTTTTATTAAATTCACATATAAGGACTAATAAGTTTTGGATTCCCCAGGATCAAGTTCATTATTTGAATAGACCATATTGGTTTAATGGTCTAGGGGGAGCTAACACTAAAATAGTATACCCGCTTACTTAGCAAAACCATTGCATATTTTATTTTAATTTTTAGAATGGCTAGATAGGAAAAATAGTTAGTCAACTCTTGATAATATAGTATTAGGACGCGGCGAGATGATAGTACGTTAGGGAAACAAAGTCTCATGTATTCGAGCTAGATAAGACGTATCTAGCTTGATGCACTTGACCGAGTGGAACTAGCTGAAGCTACCTCGCCGTATCCTAAACTAGTTAGACTAGGAAGTAACCCTAAGTGACTTAAGTGATATTTTCTTGAATTTGGCTTTGTCTAAGGAAGTGGTCGTTGTTCCAATCAAAGAAGGCCCCTGTGCCTCGCCACGACCTAGAAGCCAGTTTCTCGAAAAGTTACTTAACGATCTAAAGATTAAATCCGAATCTAACCCAAGGTTGATTATCTTTAATCAATTTAAAATCATCTCACAAAACATATAAGGTGAATAAATTAGACACATAGAATGGGTGAGATGTTAAGGATAATTGAAATATACTTAAAATAACCTCTTCAAAATACTACTTACTTTCTCAACTATTATTGTACTAAACAGCCCTTAGGCCAAAGTTTAGTGCCCCCTACATCTCTTATACTTCATATATTTGACTAAGGGGGAGAGAAAACTGACCCTAAGGGTTATATTACAAACCTTTAGATTATTGGTGCAGAGGGTCACACCTCGAACTAATCTATCTGACTACTGCTAGACGTTATGCTTGGACTCATAGCTAATTTATCTTGATGCATGCATATACCATATTGTTTTTAAACTCTTATTTTATATAACAAACTCCAATTTTACATAACAAACCCCAACATTTGTTTGGATTTATGGCAAAAGGGGGAGAAGAGCGAAAGTTAAGGGGGAGTAACACAAAATCCTAGGGTTAAGGGGGAGTTTTGGATAAGGGGGAGTTTTTGGAAATGACATTCATCTTCTACTATACCTGTTTTATGCTTTAATTTTCCTTAACTTTGTGTTGGTTTGCCATAGATCAAAAAGGGGTAGATTGTTGGTGCAGGGGCACTAGATAATCGAACTTGTGTTTTGATTATGGCAAAGACACAAAGTTAAGTTTACATCGTTATCTCGCGAGCTAAATCGAGTGTGTAGAAAAGTACTAAAGCTGGAGCTTAAGGCTAGCGACACCCGGAGGAAGTCGCGGTGGTCGGGCGACACTCGAGTGACTTTAGAGGGAGCCGAAGAAATCGAGTGGAAGGTCGGAAGAGAGAGCTACAAAGTAAGTATCGAGGTAAGCTCGTGTGAGTGAGAGATGGTAAGGTCGTGTCCTCTTTACGGGGACGACCGTAGGCGGCGATCCGACTAAGACTTCCTGTGGAAGGTCTAGGTCGAGATCGGACGGTTAGAAACCATCGTATTTACCATTTTCCGTGCTAACCTCTTATCGCAGGAAGTGGCGGTGCCGGGTGATCACGGACATGGGGCGATTGGATCGATGCTCATCAATCGACTAATGGGAGGCATCGGTCAACTGATGGCGACGAATCAGCCGTTGCGCTTGGTCAAAATGGATAATGTTTGACGCGGCCACTTCGCGATAAAATTTTGTACAACTTCGGGATCTATTCCAAAACATTAAGAGACATATTCAGAGGCCAAAATATATAAAAGGAGGGGAGGATTCCAACTCCAAAGATAATCAAGATTATTCTCAAGTGCTCCTACAACGCCAAAGCTCCAACACCATCATAACGCCGACGCGACAACAAGTTCTAATCCTCTTCGTTGGAAACAGTAGCAAGTAATTGCTTTAATTATTGTATTCTTTGTTTTTATTCATAACGAGGTGAGGTAGGCTTGTTGTCTCATCCTCGTACTTCCGGTTTTGTGATCGTTGTCTCCTACCTCCAACGAGGAGGAGACGTTATAGTGTTTTGCCCTCCGTACACGGTCTAGGACCGTTAGGGCCTTGGAGTAGCAACCATTGGGTTGTGAACCAAGTAAAAATAAACTTGTCTTCTTATTTTTCAACTGTGTCTACTCGTGTTTTAACGAACGAAAAGAAATTCTACACTCGCTATTCACCCCCCCCTCTAGCGATGCTTCTCGATCCAACATTTATTGCTTCCGTTGTGTGCATGTTTACGAAACATGTTCGAACACACACTCGCCGCGGTGCCGAGGAAACCCAACACAAATGACTGTTTGCAAGGATCTTGGCAAATGTTCCTGGTTCTCACTTAGTCTTTCACCTACATTACAATATTAGCATAGTATATTCAAGGTTAAGTAAAGTGATAGTCGTTTGACCATCCAATCTTGACTTCGGCCTTCCTTCAAAAGCCTTAGTCGGATCGACACCTATAGTTGTCCCCTTACCAAGGGCGCATCCTCACCATTGATCCTCACATGGAGCGTACCTTGGCCATCTTACCTGTTGCTTAGTATCTGATTGTCTTAATATTTTTGGCTAAGGCTACTCAATTCTTGCACACTTATCATACCATATAAGATAATAATATAACTTAACTTTGAACCTTTGCCATAATCAAAGCTCAAGTTCGATCATCCGTGCCCTCAAGACTACACGATTGACTACTTCAAGATGATCGACTAGTTTTTATAATTTACATAAAATAGTTTTCAAACTGAAGTTTTAAAATTCATAAGTAATTATACATTTTTCTAAAAATCTTGAATTTCATACGTATAATACTCATGTCATATATTATGAGTGAAAAATAATTTTATTTGAAAATACTCATAATTTTGAAAGATTGATACAAAGTTTAAAAGCATTAAAACCTTTCAATGTTTTGTTTAACTTTGTGTTAATATTATCAATAGTGATTGCTATCAAAAGATAGACTTCACCAAGATTTTTCAAAATGATTTTAAAACCTTAATTTCAATCATGGTCTATGGGCTAGATGTACATGACTTGTACATTAGTTTTCCTCATGATTCATACCTATGATTTAATGAGTTCTAGTTCATATTGATGTACTATTGCAAGCACATGAACATGACTCATGATCCTAACATCTCACATGTGTCTATAGTGTATCAATACACACACAAGTCATCCTATGGGTTTTGTGAGATGTGGATTTGTTCTTCCCTAAATCTAAGGGTTCATGCATTCTATCTAGGCATACCTAATTTGATCCCCTTATCTTGGGACTTCAAATTAATGTCATTGCCTTTAATTTCAAATTAATTAACCTAATGCGTGAATGACGATCATGGCATGAATGATTTGCATAATTTAAGCATATTTTCTAATGATGCAAAATATTATAGCATGATATAAAATTAAACCTAAATATTAAGCATGATGCCATGACATGACATATGGAAAACAAGGCATGACAAATATACAAAGATACAAAGGTATAAGAATACCTAAGTTTTAATTCTAATTGTTATTTTCTAGAATTATACCAATTTGACATAATGCCTAATTTTCTTCAAGTGTGCTAAAATCCAAAATGACACACTTTTAACTTTAATCCTATTTGTGTCAATTTTGATCAATTTTTCAACCTTTATAATTTCAATTGGTTCATCCTAAAATCTTTTAGGATAGTAATCTAAACTCATTTTCAAGGTGTCGCATTACCTTAAAAATGCCCTAAATGTCAACTCTATCATAGTTAGGTTAACTACTCATTCATTTAAGATTGACACGCCCTAACCCATCTAGAATGAGGGAATCATGCTCCTAGGAACCCAAAACTTATTTGAGCTCCTTGGATTTACAAGGTACTCACTAGGGATAACCTCCCTTAGTACCTTCCTAATGACCCTCCTAGACTTAGAGGCCTTGGTCATTGTGGTCTTGTCTAGGTCAACTCTAGGGATGGCTTCCCTTGTGACCTTCTTAGTAACTTTTCTAGATTTCTTCGAAAACTTAGCCACTAGACACTTACCATGGTCAACTCTAGGGATGTCCTCCCTTGTGACCTTGGTATTCCTAGACCTAAGACTTGTTTCATAGTTAAATGGAATATTGTGGTAGGTTGACATAACTTCCTTGGACTTAGGTTTGTGACCCAAATCCTTCTTATCCTTAGATAGGTTTTGCCTCCTAACACCTAAGGTTTGCCTATTAGGCACTTTAATTGAATTTGTCATCTAATTGAGGACCTTTTCTAATTTCTCAAGCCTTGACCTCAAAGCTTTATTTTCCTCCACTAATGACTCAATTTTTTATTTTTCATTATTTCTTTGAGCATTCCTCTTCCTAAGCATGTGTCTATCTTTCTTAGGATTTTTTTGTTATCCTTAGGTGGGGTAGTCCTAGAGTTATTCTTAGGCCTAATATTATAAGATTTAACACCTAAATAAAAAATATTTATTTCTAGATTTATCTTTAGGCTTACTACTAGAATGGTTCTTATGAACAATTGCAAGTAAGTTGCTACATGATACATTGCTAGCATGCTTTTTATCCTTGCATAAAGTATGAGCATTATTAAAGTATACCATAGGGTTTGCCTTAGCTCCCCTTACATATGAAGCTCCTCCTTTGTCCTTGTTAGGGTGACTCTCCCTCGGACATTAGCTCCTTTGTTGGCATTTGAAGCATCTATATGCTCCTTGCTCTTGCGAATTGGGGCTCCGACCTCCTTGATCTTCTCCTTAGCCTTGGGCGCTTGAGTCATCTTCTTAATTTTTTTTGGGCATTTGCTCTTATAATTCTCTATTTCCCTACACTCAAAGCATGTTCTATGATTTTTATTTTTAATACATGCACTTGAATTACCTATAGGGGATCAGTGAGCTTGTTCTTCATTTTTCTCGGATGTGAAAGGTTCCTCTTGCTCTTGCTCCGGCTCTGGTGATGATCTCTCCTCCCCCTCAATTCTTGAATTGAAGGCTTTCAAGACTTCTTCTACCTCAGATGTTGAGCACCTCTCAACCTCTGATTCTTAAAGCTCTTGAGAGGATGTGCATTCTTCCTCTTCGAATGTTGAGCATTTCTCGACTTCCGAGTCTTCATGAGCTTGAGATGAGGAGCACTCCTCGTTAGACTCCTCTACTAGTGCCGGTGAAGGCTTCTCATGGAGCTCTACCAATTTGCTCCATATTTCCTTGGGATTCCTAAGCTCTCCTAATTTTGACAAAATATCATCAAGGATTAAATTAGTTAGAAGTTTTGTTACCTTAAATCGGTCTTAAGTTTTTGGCATTGCTCCTTGGTTCATTTTTTGATTTTGAGGAGTTCTCCCTTCTTGTCCATGGGATGTTCAAATCCATCCATGATGATGAATCAATTCTCTATGTTCATCATCAAGAAAGTCTCCATCCTCTCCCTCCATGCCAGAAAATCTTTTCGGTCGAATGATGGAGGGATCCGGTGTCATAGCCGAATCCATCACTTGACTTCATCTTCTTCTAGCGTTGCTCTTGCGACGATGAGTTCAATGAAGAGCAGCCTCATTGATACCACTTGCAGGTCTTCTGAGCGAGCCTGACTCTGATACCAATTGTCGGGACCGATTTGATGCGCTAGAGGGGGGAGGGGTGAATAGCATTTTATCGATTTCGTCATTTCGATTGTGGTTGTCTACAAAATATTAGCACAGCAAAATATACAGAATAATAGAAACAAATATAAGACAAACACAACACATGAACATAACGTTTTTACGTTGTTCAGAACCTACGATTCCTATTCCACGAGTGAGCCGGAGATCTACCCTCACTATGCCTTCTCCTTCTCGACAACACATCGAAGGTGGAGAAACCTCTTACAAGATAGAGCTTACAAGAAACAACAAGCAAAATACAAATATACAATGAAGAACAAATACAAGTAAATTAAACTTTATAAAAAAATTATTTTACTTGAATACTCTTTTGGTTGTTTTGGATTGCTCTTGAAGATTTGGAATGCAACAACACTTCCCCTTCAAAATCGCCCAAAAAATCCCTGTGAAATCCTCCACCTCGATCTCCTTTTATAACCTGTGTATGGTTGTATTTCTGCTTAGCAGTCAACTTCCAAAAGGCACCAGTTGACTGCTCGTCTATTTGTTGTCTCACAACGGATTAATCCACGTTGGATTCTGGCCAACGGATACCCTAGCATTCGACTGCCCTTACTAGTAGTCGTCTGTAAAGCCAATAGTCGACTACCCAATCGACTACAAGACCTGCTATGTTCTGGCCACTTATTACCAGTCGACTGCTATACCCTAGCAATCGACTGCTCAAGGCCAGTCGACTGCCAGAGCCATAGTCAACAATAAAGCCTCAGTCGGCTACTCGACTAGTTGATTGGGTCATAACCCCAGTCGATTGCTCAAGTCAACTAGGCCTCCTGAGTGTCATGCACTCAACTAGTCGACTAGCCAAAGCCATCAGTCGACTGGTAAATCTCAAACATGAGATTTAACCCAAGTATGATCCCCTCATACTTGATACTTCACCCATAGTTTAGACCTAAGCATTCTAGCCACTTTCATTAGCTTCACATCCTCAAGGTCCATCCGAATCCTCCACGACTCATTCACCTTTCACAATATCCTTCAAGTGCTCCTATCAGCTATGTCATGCTATTGGGTACCCTTAGACTAGATCTAATCCTTCAAGCCACCTTCATCAGCCTCAAGTCTTTAGGATCCATCCGAGTCCTCCACGACTTATTCATCCTTGCGCTAGCCTTCAAGTGCTTCCGTCAGCCATGTCATGCTAACGGGTCTACTTTTGCCAAGTCTCTAACTTGGACTTTCCCCACTAAGACTACACACTTGGACTTACATGACCAAGACTATGCCCCTTGGGCTTTTTCTTTCCTAAATATCCATATTTGAACTTTCACCACCAAGACTACACACTTGGACTTACATGACCAAGATTACACCCTTGGACTTTTCCTTTGCCAAGTATCCATACTTGGACTTCCCCTTGCCAAGACTTCACCCTTGGACTTTTCCTTGCCAAGTATCCATACTTGGACCTCTCCATTGCCAAGACTCCAATCTTGGACTTCCCTTGCCAAGTCTCTAAACTTGGACTTCCACTCGAGTCTCACTCAAGCTAGGTCACCCTTAACCTGAGGCCTATTGCTTCAATAATTGCCTCCTAATAATCTCCCTCATATGACCTTGTCTATCTCAAACATCCACTTATCATATGGTCAACATATGGTCAAACCAAATTGTCAAATAATGGTCAAACCCATTGTTAATCCATTGTTAAACATCAAAACACTACTCGAGTTCCACTCGAGTTTGGTCAATCGTGACCTAGGTCGATTGCACAAACAAACTAAGTCTATCTCTAAAGATTCTAATGTTTTCCTTAGGTAGGATAGTTCTAGAGTTAATTGATCTAAAATCATTCTTAGAACTAATGTCATGATGTTAAGCATCTAGATGATTAAACTTATTATTAGCATGCTTCTTATCATTAAAAATTGAAAGTGCATTATGAAGGGATACCTCAGACCTTGCCTTAGTAACTCCTCCTCCTACACTTGAGCGTATTGGGGCTCCGACCTCCTTGGGTTTTTCCTTTGCCTTTGGCGCCACTTGAACCTTCTTCTTGATTCTTTTTGGACATTTGCTCTTGTAATGCCCCTTCTCCCTACACTCAAAGCATATTATGTGATCTTTAATTTTAAGAATTATGCTTGAGTTACCTTCCTTAGTGGTAGGGGAACCTTGAGCTTGTTCTTCAGCTCTGGATGTATAGATCTCCTCTTGCTCGGGTACTGATTGTCTATCCTCCCCTCAATCCTAAGGTGGAAGCTTCTACAACCTCCTATGCCTCGGATATTGAGCATCTATAACCACGAATCCATGACTCTTGAGATGTTGAGCTTTCTTTCTCGGATTCCTCCTTGTCTTGTACTAATGAGGGTTCTTCATGGAGCCTGACTAAATTGCACCTAACTCCGCAAGGGCACATCAACGGCGCACGTATATTGTGAGATATCTAAAAAAAATAAAATAATAATAAGATATCTCTTATTATTTAAGAAATTAACTTATATATATATATATATTCAAAAATTTCAAAAAAAAATCTAAAATTAAAAGGGATGTTATATAATATTTCATGGGGTTAATTAAGCCTAAGTTTAAATAATGGGTTTAATAAGCCTAAGTAAATACCTAAACCTATGTTTTCTTATGTTCCCAATTTCCTCACCGCAAGCCCTATCGTGATTCCTCACTTTCTCACTGCCATGCCTATCGCGCCGATTCTCCTCTCTTCGTCGAGTCTTGCTGGAGCAGCTCGCCGATCGACAGTCTTTCCCTTCTCTATTCTTCCATTGCACCTCCCGATTTCTCCTTTTTCGCAGTCGCCTAATTGCGATCTTTTTCTTCTCTCGAGCTCTAGCCACTCCGATCGCCCTAGCCGTTGCACCGGCAGCGTCGCCTACCTTATCGCCGCCGCAAGTTTGGTCTGTGCCACCCCCTCATAGTCGCCGCCACATCGAGCGTCGTTGCTTGAGCTAGTTCTGCTGTCGGTCCTTGCCTCCCCATCGAGTTCCACCTACTGATCACAACCGTTCGTTGACCACAAGCAGCATCTATTCGGTCACGCATCTCTTCCCAATCATCGGCTTCTTGATGCGAGCTCATCTCAGCGATGTCATCATTACGACTGATTATTACTGTCGTCGATTGACCTTGCCTCGTTCCATAGGAGAGCAGGAAGTGCTCGCCCCTCTGCTTAGGCTGCCACACCTCCTCCCGTGAGCACTAGATTAGCCACCTGTTGCTGCACTGATCGATTTCTCATTATCCTCTGCCACAGCTCAGATCTCCGACTAGATTCGCGACCATTCTTTGATCGATTGGCAGCCACAATCCTTGGCACAATTATGACTACCATCTTCGGTGGGTGTTACACCTGTAGGGTTGGTTTCATTGATCCGTGAGGGGAAACTTCACTTCCCACTTCACCTCGGTCTCTTGTTCATGGCGATCCCATCGATTTCCCTGGATTAAAAAATTTAATCCTAGACAAAAGGGATTGCCCAAACAACCAAGTCATCATCGTGCTATTCGTTTAGATAGGTCACTTGAACAAACTTGTTGTTCAAGCGACCAACCTCTATTCTATGAGTAGCCACGGAATAGATGATGTTCGGACCGCCGGCTTTCGTGTTTATGTTCGGGATCTAAGTATTATTTAGCCACAAATAGAATATATCATGCTCATAATTGAAAAACAAAAACAAACATGTTACAAAAGAGAATAGAGAATCGATATACCTCTCAATCTTCTAATGTATGACCTTCCTCCTTTCGAACGTCATGTTGGCAACGATCTACCAAAAGTTGAAGCTTCTAGATCAACAATCTTCCTTCCTTTCTCATTCCGAGCAAGAGGAAGAATAGAAACAAAGCTCCTTTTCTTTTTTCAACCAACCACCAACATCCAATGTTGGAGCTTGCCGCCGGCCAAGAAGGAAGAGGAGATCAGGGTTGAAACCGGCCATGACACCAAGGGAAAGCCCTAAATCTTGTTTTCACCAACCAAGGAGAAGAAGAAGAGAAAGTTTGGATGCCGGCCAAGGGCTGGAAGGGTTTCAATGGGCGCCGACAAGCTTGAGGAAGAAGAAAATAAGGAAGTTGTTTCCTTATTTGGTGCCGCCAATGCTCCAAACCCTAACCCTTGCTTCTTGCAGCCAACCTCCAAAAACCCCAGCTTCTCTAATCTTTTCCACGCCAACTCTAAGCCTCCTTTTATAGAGTTTAGGGATAAGCCTTGTTTTAATCTCCACCATTGGTTCTAGGGATTTAATCTCAACCGTCGGATCTAGAGATTTAATCTCAACCGTCGGATCTTAGAGATTTAATCTCTACCTTTGGATCTAGAGTTTTGTTTCTATCCATTGGATCTAAGCTTCATGAGGCGTTAATAGGCTACAATAGAGACCATGAGGAGGAGATGGATCTTGGCCACCCATGGATCAAGCCAACATAAAGTTCGATCCATTAATGATAATCCAATCCACTAAAGGATTATCATTGATCTACGTCACCAACCCCCATAAGTTAATATGGGTTCCATATATTGTATGTACATTTTCTCCCCGTGTTTATGATCTCGAATGTCCGTCGATTAATTAATTTATTAACCATTAATTAATCAACATCTAACTCCATGAGTAGTACCACTCAACCTTTTCATCATGCTAGACCAAGTCCACCTGCAGGGTTTACATGATAAACCTTATGAGCTCCTCAAGGGGACATCATCATCCTAATATATAGGACACGGTTTCCTCCTATAATCAACGGCACACCATATAAATAATATCATTTCCCAACTTACCGAGCCTATCGATTTAATCTATAAATATCGCCCATTGGTAAATCAAATAGATGAATACTAAGTATATGTGCTCGTTATTATATCGGGATTAAGAGCATGTACAAAATAATATCTGATGTCCGATTCGATTATGTAGTCAGGAATAAATCGAATCACCTCTAAGTCGGTCCTGCTCAATACACACAAAGTGCACTAGTGTGATTCTATGGTCAAGACAAACCAATTCCAAATCACACTACAACCATTCTGATGGTTTGTCCAAAGTCATCTCGGTTGTGAGCCTTTACTTATACTTTACAAGGAGCTGATAACATGATCTCCCGTATGACACCACACACCATGTTATCTATAATGTAATGTATTAGACAATATGCATAGTCATAAAAATATGCAAACAATGATCATGTGATTCTTATTTAAAAATAAAAATATTCATATAAAAGATAGACTTTTCAGTATACATTCTAACAATCTCCCACTTATACTAAAAGACTATGCTGTCCTCAAACTGTCATACATTTGATCCCCATTCCCTCCACATGCTTATCAAAAGCTCTCGCCATAAGGGCCTTAGTGAAAGGATCTGCCAGGTTATCCTCCGATGCAATCTTGGCCACAGTAACTTCTCCTCTCTTTACAATTTCTCGTATCAGGTGGTACTTGCGCTCTATGTGCTTACTTGCCTTATGGGCTCGTGGTTCCTTCGAGTTTGCAACTGCACCACTATTATCACAATACATTGTGATAGTTCTGGGCAAACCAAGAATCACATCCAAGTCCATCAGGAAGTTCCTGAACCACACAACTTCTTTGGCCGCCTCAAAGGCTGCCACATACTCAGCTTCCATGGTGGAGTCCGCCACGCATTTCTGCTTGACACTCCTCCATACAATGGCTCCACCTCCCAAAGTAAACACAAAACCTGAGGTAGACTTACTGTTATCCCTATCAGATTGGAAGTCGGAATCCGGTAACCCACAGGGAGTAATTGGTCTGCCTGGTATACTAGCATATAATCCCTAGTCCTTCTCAGGTATTTCAATATATGCTTTAACGCAGCCCAATGTCCCTATCCTGGATTACTCTGATATATTCTGACCATGCCCACGGCAAAGCAAATATCTGGTCTCGTACATAGCATCACATACATGAGGCTTCCTACCGCCGAAGCATAAGGAACCGCCTTCATCTCCTCAATCTCCTCAGAAGTTCTAGAACACATCTCCTTAGATAAAGGAACTCCATGCCTGAAAGGTAGAAAACTCATCTTAGAGTTCTGCATGCTAAAACGATCCATAATCGTGTCTATGTATGAAGCTTGGGATAAGCACAACATCCTTTTCCTACGATCCCTTATAACCTTGATCCCAAGGATGTGTCCCACCTCTCCCAAGTCCTTCATATCAAACTGTTCGGACAACCATACCCTTACGTCCGATAACACCTTGATATTATTGTCAATCAATAAAATGTCATCTATGTATTGTACAAGAAATACCACTACGTTTCCGTCACATCTCTTGTATACACAAGACTCATCCGGACTTTGAATAAATCCATAAGACTGGATTACCTCATCAAAGCGGATGTTCCAAGACCTCGAAGCTTGCTTCAATCCATAAATGGACCGATTAAGCTTACACACAGGATGCTCTTTGCCTTTAGCAATGAATCCCTCTGGTTGCTTCATATAAATATTTTCCTCAAGACTTCCATTAAGGAAAGCTGTCTTGACATCCATCTGTCACACCTCATAATCCTTATGAACTGTTATGCATAAGAGAATCCGGATAGACTTAAGCATGGCTACCGGCGAAAAGGTCTCCTCATAATCGATACCCTCTTTCTGAGTATACCCCTTCGCAATAAGCCTCACTTTGAAGGTCTCAACCTTCCCATCTATTCCTCTCTTTCTCTTGTAGATCCACTTGCATCCAATGGTTTTTACACCATCGGGTGGTTCTACTAGCTCACAGACTTGATTTGAATCCATAGATTCAATCTCAACATTCATTGCACTTTGCCAAGATACTGCATCTTTATCTTGGATTGCCTCGTCATATGTCCAGGCATCAGGTTCATGTTCGCCAGGGACCAAATCAGAAGATTCTCCCAAAAACATGAATCTATCAGGCTGTCTCACAACCCTCCCACTACGACGAGGTATCTCCTGTGTATCCTCTGTGACACACGGTGCAGTGACTTGTGGTACATCCTCTTGTACCGGTGGTACTGAAGAAGTGACTTCCCCTTTTAATTCCTCCAGAACAATTTTACTCTTGGGCTTGTGGCTCATCACATAGTCTTCCTCTAGAAATCTGGCATTCGTGCTAATGATCACCCTCTGATCTCTAGGACTATAAAACAAACCACCCTTTGTTCCTCTAGGATAGCCAATGAGCATGCGTACTTCTGTACGAGGTTCCAACTTACCAGCATCTTCCTTCAGCACATGTGATGGACTCCCCCATATCCAAATATGTCTTAGACTAGGCTTTCGCCCAGTCCACAATTCTGTGGGAGTAGAAGGCACTGATTTAGATGGAACCAAGTTCAGAATGTACACCGACGTATCTAGAGCATATCGCCAGAATGAATCTGGCAACTCAGAATAACTCATCATCGATCTAACCATCTCCATAATAGTCCTATTCCTTTGCTCTGTTACACCATTCTGCTGGGGTGTGCCAGGTGCAGTCAATTGGGATTGAATCCCAACCTCTGATAGGTAATTCCTAAACTCTCCCAAGAGGTACTCGCCACCACGATCAGATTATAGTGTCTTGATACTTTTACCTTGACATTTCTCCACATCAGCCTTGAATTCTTTGAACTTGTCAATGCATTCAGACTTGTGGTGCATCAGGTAAATATATCCATATCTCGAGTAATCGTCTACAAAAGAGACGAAATACTCGAAACCACCTCTAGCCTGGATAGACATAGGACCACACAAATCAGAATGAACCAATTCTAACACATCTTTGGCTCTATACCCCTAGGCCTTAAAAGGCCTCTTGGTCATTTTACCCTCCAAGCAAGATTCTCAGGTTGGGAAATCCTCCACCACTAATGAACCCAAAGGTCCATTAGCTATCAACCTTTGAATTCTGCTTAGGTTAATATGACCAAGCCTAAAATGCCAAAGATATGTTTGGTTCATCTTCGAAGGTTCTTTTCTCTTATTGGAATTAGGAGATGAGTTATTAATTTCAATATGCATCGTGGGAGCTTTTGGTTTAAGTGTGTATAAATTTCCTATCAATGCACCTGAACAGATAATGTCCCTATTCCTTCTTATAACAACTCTGTCATTAAAAGAAATAGAATATTCATCCATAAATAATTTAGAAACTGAAATTAATTTCTTTCTAAATAAGGGTACATAAAGGCAATTCTTAAGAACCAAAAGTTTATTTTTCTCAAAAGATAAATGAACGTCTCCCACTGCGATAGCTGCCACCTTCGTGGCATCGCCCAAGTACACGGTAATCTCCCCCTTAGCCAGTCGTCTAGTTTCATGGAACCCCTGCAAAGTATTTCAGCCATGATCAGTGGCTTCCGTATCTACACACTAGGTGTCGGTAGATAATACCGCTAAACATGTTTCAACGACTAGACCAAAAGATATACCTTTGTTCTGCTTGCGGTTGTGGCAGTCCTTCTTCCAGTGTCCAGTCTGCTTACAAGTGAAGCACTTGCCTTTCGGCTTCTTCACTCCTCCCTGAGTACCTCCCACCGCCTTTGCCCCAGTTTGTTTCTTCTTCTTCTTGCCTTTCGGCTTAGAAGTAGAAACCTTTTGGGTCACCATGGCATGTGCCTGAGCACTCTGACGAAATAGCCCCTCTGTCGCCTGGAGTTCTGTCAGAAGTTCCGCCAACAAATACAACCTCTTGTTCATGTTGTAGTTCAGGCGAAACTGCTCAAAACTCCTAGGTAGAGACTAGAGTATGATATCGACCTAGGTTTCCCCATCGATCTCTGCTTCAAGGACCTCCAGCTCATTCAAATGAGCCATCATCTTGAGAACATGATCCCTCACGGGTGTTCCCTCGATCATGGTGGTCGTCATCAAGTTTCTCATGGCTTCTTGCCTCGCAGCCCGATTCTGGTGTCCGAAAAGCTCTTTGAGATTGAGCATCATGTCATAAGCAGTGGGCATGGCTTGATGCTGATGTTACAGTACATTTAACATAGATGCCAAAATGTAACACCGTGTCATCTCATCGGCCTTGATCCACTTCTTATAACTCTCTTTCTCTTTTTCCCCAGAATCATCTGTAGGCTTAGGAGGGCACTCTTCGAGGAGTACATATTTGTATTCCTCATCAGTCAAGACAATGTCTAGCTTCCTCTTCCAATCAACATAGTTGGGTCCAGTAAGTTTGTTCTCTTTCAGTATCACAGCAAGTGGGTTGAAAGTTATTTTGAAAGAAAACCTAAGAATCACATAAATCAAAACATTAGATTTCAAAAAATTATTGATTCCTCAAACAATAAAATTTTAAAATCAATCAACACCTCAAAACACCGAGAATATCGTATGCCACGATAGTGTGGACGTATACGAATTCTACATTTGTAAGAGGAGGTTTTACCCATTAATTTTACTATCTTGTCAACCTAACTTTATCACAAGTAAAATTAATAGTTGGTTCCTCTTTGGCCCTACAAATAAAAGCAGTGACTCTGATGGAGAGGATACTTATATTTGTATCTAAGTGTTCACCATTACTCTAAGGTAATTATCTCGGGTTATGTGCCTTGGAGTGGGGAAGTGCATACGCTCCTTAATAATTCCCTATAACCATATTTGACCTTGTGATCCGCAAACAAACTCATCCGATGGGGAGGAAGGCACTCAGAGCCGACGCGCAAGTTTGTTTGCATCACTTGTTAAATCGTAATGGAGGCCATAAGAATTTATAAAAATTTCCCTCTCCCACTTAGTAATTTGAAATTGAAGAATTTTCTAGCCTACGACATGCATATCAAACAATAAGCAATAAATATGAAAAATAAATTATTTTCCAACTATTATGGCATTTGTATTCAATATGTCTCCCGTCATCACGCCTTCTCGTCAGCTCCTCCTCGCCATGTCGAGCCTTCAGAGATCAAGCGAGACTAAAATCTATTTTAATTTACATCCATCGATCCTATACTCCACGAAGTGTACATGAAATATAGATCAGTAAACTAAAATAAAAAGTGGCTAAACAATGTATATCTAATTTACAAAAAATCAAATACTAGCCTAAATCAACCTTTCTTGGGATTAATACCCAAGTTTTCTTCAACTCTCCTAATTGACTCTTTAGGTAAAATTGATCTAGAATTGTGAGTCCTAGGTTTGTTCTTAGAGAAACTAACATGCTTAGCACTTAAACAAACATGTTTATTCCTACTAGCATGCTTTTCATTAATCATAGCAAGAGAGCTAAAATAATTCCTTTTGGCATGCTTTTTGACTTTAGGAATTAAAGGTGCATTAAATAAATGTACCTTAGGGTTAGCTTTAGGAGCTCCCCCTACATGAGTTGCACCTTCTTGCCCTTTCTTCCTCCCCCTAGGGCATTGGCTTCGGTAGTGTCCATTTTGATTGCATTTGAAGCACACAATGTGCTCTTTGCTTCTAGTTGAGGGAACACCGGCATCCTTTGACTTTGGGTTGACTTTTTGGTGTCGATGCCTTCTTCTTAGCCAATTTAGGGCATTTGCTTTTGTAATGCCCTTTCTCCCTACACTCAAAGCATATTATGTGATTTTTATTCAAAATGATAACACTTGAGTTACCTAGGGAGGTGGTGGAGGCCTCTTCTTGATCTTCACTTCTCCCGGATGTAGATGCTTCTTGTTCTTGCTCCGGGATGGAAGATTGCCTTTCCTCCCCCTCAAAGCTAGAGGTGGAGGTCTCCACCAAGTCATCAACATCTTCAAATGTTGTGGGTGCTTTTTCCTCGGCATTTTCCTCTACTTGTGCCGATTGGGAATTTTCTTGGAATTTCATTACCTTATTCCATAATTCCCTTGCATCCCTATAATCACCCAATCTAGACCAAATAGAGTTAGGTAATAAATCACTAAGTAATTTTATTACCTCAAGATTTGTCTTGAAGTCCTTAATTTGGTCTTGGGTCCACCTTGACTTCTCAATTTGCTTGTTGTTTTTATCCCTAGGCATCTCAAAACCATTTTCTACAATAATCATATAATCAAAATTGGTTTCGAGATATACCTCCATCCGTTTCCTCCACCAAGAAAAATCTCCATCGAATTTTGGTGGATGGATGAAGCCGGCCATTTGTAGTGCTCTCGCGGCGGTTAGTCCTTGAAGAGCGACCTCGGCTCTGATACCACTTGTTGGGAGGATCGGTTGGCCGGCTAGAGGGGGGTGAATAGCCCTCGTTCGTTGGACGTCGTAATTCGCTCGTTCTTCTTGCGTCGCTTGTCTACGATTGTTGTTAGCGCAGCGGAATACTAATACAAATAACAATACTAACAACAAATACAATCACACGCAATACACAAGATATACGTGGTTCGGAACCGAATGGTTCCTACTCCACTGAGCTCGAGCTCGTGTTATGCGCACGGCACTAACAATACTCCTTATCGACTATACGTCGGAGGTGGAGAAACCTCTCACAAGCAATTACAAAGTAATATAGAAATACAAACAAGAATACAAATACAATACAAAAGAAACTCTTTTCACCGATTGCTTTTGATCACTTGTTTGTTGCTTGCTTTGATTGGCTCTTGAAGGACTGGAATGCAACAGCAAATCCCCTCCAATAGCTTCCTTAAAGGCTTGGGCGAAATCCTCCTCTTGAGCTCCTTTTATAACCTGCATCAAGCTGATCTCGCGCCCATCAGTCGACTGATCGTGACCATCAGTCGATATCGTTCGTTGTCTCAACGGCGGATCCACGTCGGACAAGTTCCAACGGATCACACATCGATCGATCGTGATGGCACCCATCACCGATCGATCATCCATCACCGATCGTCTTTGGCGAGCTCGACTCCATTCTCGCGTGCGCGGTGTCATCGATCGCGTCCTTCGGTCGGCCCGTCATCCTATCGATCGATCGCCCTCCTCGGCGATCGGTGATCGGCCGATCTCGGGCTCGAACACTGGTCGAACCTATTCGACCTAGAGCGATCGGCCCGACACCTATGTCACGATCGATGTCGGCTAAAACCTCAAACATTACCATGTTTGAGCCTCTCCGTGTCGATCTTAGCCACTTGGCCAAGTCCACACGGAGTTCCCCACGAGCTCTCTTCCCTCGGCCTCGCCCTCGGATCGCCTAAGCGCGCGGCCAGCAACGCCATCCTTCGCCTCATGCCCTAGAAGTATGCTTCCTTTGGGCTCACTCCCTTCGCTCCCCCGTCCCTCGGATGCACCGCGCGCAATGCCATCCTTCACCGACTCAAGGACCCCGAGCCTAGTGAACTTACCAAGTCCTCAAGACTTCCCAAATGCACCAAGCGCACGGCTTCGCAATGCATTTCTCACCAAGCACCGAGCGCACGGCTCCGCAATGCTTTTCTCACCAAGCACCGAGCGCACGGCTCCGTAATGCTTTGGATTTCCCATGCCAAGCACCGAGCGCACGGCTCCGCAATGCTTTGGACTTCCCATGCCAACCCCATGTTGGACTTTCCCATGACAATCCCATGTCATGAGTTTTGTCTATCATCAAAATACCATCGGGAGTCTACCTGGGACGATTGCACCAACAATCTTCCAACAGCTTGTACGCGTGGACAGCTAGCGGAGCTATTTAATAGGTGGGTAATATTCTATCTTGGTTAGGTAGTTGATTAATCTTAGTGCATGAGTTTTGTTAATATTGTACCTTGACTCCACTCATGTTAATCTGTGCTTGATACTTAGTCTTTGCACTTTGAGTTATACTGTTGTTGTCATATTTCGATCATCGTTGCTATAAATTATTTATGTTATGGTATGTAGATCTTTAGACGCTTAACCATGTATATGTAGCTGAGTATGGATGTTGATTTGACATGGGTCATCAGGAACAATCATCCGGGGGTGGATGGTGTCCTTAATGTAGAGTTAGTGGTTGTATCATCTTACCTTTCGTTGTATAACTATTACGGATCATATGTCTGTACATGGTAGTGTGGGTTGTTGACGATGTGTCGTTACGGACTGGAAGTCCTAGCATGGTCGATGGTTAGTTGTATATGACTCTCTGAGGGAAAGAGAGTGTGTTGTGGGTGTACATATGTGCGGTTATGCATTCATTCCATTTGCATGCATGTTGGCGACTTGGTCTCCCTTGTGGTTGAGAGGGTCGTCAGTCATCCTGCCTCCACGGTTACTCGTGATAGTAGTAACTGGTGTGAGGGTAGTTTATTTATTGTCTTTTTACCACTATTGATAGTGGTAGTTGGAGTTGCATGCAGTTGTCCTGGGTGTGTGACACTCGACCACTCATGGGTAGTGTCAATCGGAGTGGCCAGCAGCAGGGACCCCCATTGTGTAGCTTATCACTACTTATTCATATATACCTCCACTCGGCCACTCGAGAGCAGTAGTTGTTGTTGAGTTGAAACAATTGTCATGTCGTGCCACCTAGGCCACACTGGGTCGTGGTAGCGAGTGGGTCTTGTATTTGTATTGCTATATATACATATACATATATTTTTGTATATATATGTGTGTGTGAGTGCGAACAGTATATATATATATATATATATATATATATATATGTATACTTGTTATATTGTTGCATTTGTTTGTGCTATGTTTGCTGCATTTGATTGTACATCATCTTGCATGTTATTTGCATGATCTATACTTTTGTGTGTGGGATACTAGTGTATGACTTGGATCGGATGGTTGTATGCATTTGACCAGTACCTTGATGTTGAGTAGGTTGTATCAGGTATGTTGTATTTGTTGTAGTATGTTCGCAAGATCGTGTATTAAATACAGAGGTAGTTTTACTCTATCTCGTCGTACGTGCTATATTGTTGTATATTTGTTCAGGTTGTTTAGGTTGTGTCATTGACCATTCTGTATGCCAAAGACATTACATTATGTACAGTTGATCAGTTGGTGGTTTATGCTCTGTTTAGATTTACACTGATAGTTGTTTGTTATCACCTCTACGATTGTATGTACGTTGATCTCCCTAGGTATACCTGTTAATCTTCATTTGTATACCTTTTGCTCTACATATGTTATTTGTTCATGCACTATCTTTTATATTACCGCTAAGTTTTATACTCACCACCACAGACCCTGGGTTTTCTTGTCGCCCAGGTAACATGGAAAAGATTCCTTGGATGCTCAGAGCAACGCCAGCTGATCCCATCTTACCTTGAGTATTTGGATTGAAATCTATATTAGTGTTGTATATTTTGGGTTGTATGTTTTGGATTTTTATCCTATATTGTTTCCGTTGTTTGATAATCGGTTATGTTGTTATGTATTTGGTTTCGATCATGTTTTTTTGTTGTGTCAAAGTCGTACCGGTATGCATGTATTTGAGTTTTTGTATTTTTATTATTGTTGGTGTATTCCGCTTTGATTATGGTTATATACTTCTATATGTTGTGTGGTTGTGCCCGGAAGGCCTTGTATTAACAGGGAATTGTATCACGTACAGGGGAGATGTCCGATTTTCGGGCTCAGCATACTCTCGGGGCGTGACATATATAGAGTGTTGTTAATAATAATTTTTACGGCGCGCCTAATCAAGTGTGTTGTGGATAGTAATTGTAGGATATTTGACGCCGCTAGAGGGGGGTGAAAAGCGTTTGACCGTTCGTAGATGGAATTCGATCGCGTGTTCATCTCTACAATTTCGTTAGTGCGCAACGAAAATAGATATAATACAATAACGAAATACACTAACACAACAAGAACACGAGTATGTAACGTGGTTCGGAACCGCACGGTTCCTACTCCACGGATCGAGCTCTACGAGCTCTAGTGATGCACACGCAACCACTAATAAACACTCCTTCTCGGAACAATCCGGAGGCGGAGAAACCTCGTACAATAATGATTACAACAATAATCAAATAAATACAAGCAAATACAATGAAATACAAATGCAAGTAAAGGAAAAAAAATACTTTACAAGAGCTTTGGATTGCTTGATCTTTGATTTCCTTGAACTAGCTTTGAAGGACTGGAAAACACCAACTTCCCCCTTCAATTTCGCTCAAGAAAATCGCTATCTTTTTCTCCATCACGAGCTCCTTTTATAGCTTCAACCTGTGCTGGAAAAGGTCGATCAGTCGACTGCTCGGGACCATCAGTCGACTGATCACACTGTTGCTGTGAGACAACGGTGTAATCCACGCTGGAAAAATCCAACGGCTAGGACATCAGTCGACTGATCATGAGCATCAGTCGACTGATGAGCCATCACTCGACTGCTCGTCGCAGCGGTCGAGTGAGACTCCATTCTGTGGCCGAAAATTCGAGCACCCGGTCGTGATCACATCGATCGATCGCTGAGCTCATCGATCGCCGCCACCTCTGGCGGTCGATAGACCACTTCCGCATCAAACCCTAGTTGACTCGGTCGGTCGCGCCACATGGCACGGTCATGGCACCTCAAACATGAGGTTTTAGCCCAAGTATGGTGCCCCCATACTTGCTAGACCACCCTTAGCCTAGACCTAAGCCTTCTAGCCACCTCCATCAGCCTCACACCTCTCGGATCCCTCCAAGTCATCCATGACTTGTTCATCCATCGCGTTAGCCTTCAGGTGCTTCCATCGGCTATGTCATGCTAACGGTGCCTACACCGCCAAGGCACATTGGACTTACACCGCCAAGACTCCGCTTGGACTTTACGCCGCCAACCATTGGACTTATGCTGCCAAGACTCCCGCTTGGACTTTACGCCGCCAATATCAAACCCCTTGGACTTCTCATGCCAAGACTCAAGCTTGGACTTTCCCTTGCCAACCCATGTTGGACTTCTCAAATGCCAAGACCATGCTTGGACTTTCCCTTGCCATCCCATGTTGGACTTTTACATTGCCAAGACCCATGCTTGGACTTTTCATGTGTCAAGTGTCTCACTTGGACTTTTTATGCCAAGTACTCAAGACTTGGACTTTACCAAATGCCAAGTGTTCCACTTGGACTTTACCTTGACAATTACATTGTCATATATTTTTGTCGAACATCAAAACATCATTCGAGTCAAACTCGAGTCCTACTCAATCGTGACTTGGGCCGATTGCACCAACAATCTCCTCCTTTTTTATGTTTGACAAAAACCAACCAAATCATCAAGTTAGAACACTAACTCAAATCCCTTACCAATTATCCCAAGTTGGTAATCTTAAACATTCTCTAAACATTCTCCAAATGTTCTCCCCCAAACATTCTCCCCCTTTTTTACATACATCAAAAAGGTTATCTCTACAAGGAGATCAAAGTCTCACGTCCCAATGAGATCTTACAATCTCCACCTTGGTTTAAAAATACCTAGGATGCCTACCATCTTCTTAGTGATAAGTCCCATATCACTCAAAAGAGGCAATCCTATACACTCTCTCAATTTCCAAATTGGGTTTCTAAAAATCCATCAATTTTCCCAATTGATAACATTTTCCCCTTCAAGAAGAAAGAAAAACACATCCATCACTCCAAGATGGATACCTCCCCCTAAAGGCTTGCTCCCCCTTGACCATTGCACCAACAATGTCCTTGGGAAGTCCCTAAGCCAATAGGAACTCTAAACCATCAAAATTAAGGTTAGAAATTCAACATTGAACTTCCCAACACCTTAAAATTGATACAAACCCTAAACACCTCTCCTAATCCATATCCAATGGATTTTTACCCTTTATCATGCTTCCCAAAGCATATCCTAGGGTTAGGAGTGGTTAGGGACCTTAACCGCAGCTGAAATCGGGTTAAACAACTTTGGTTACCCCGAAATCAGGCTATCAGTCGACTCTGTTTCACCTCGATGTGTCCATCGATCGACCGCACGGCAACATTCGAGTGATATCACGCACCGCAATCGAGTCCAATGCCGCCATCACGATCAGACCGTAGAGGCAAATAACTAATAATCGAAACCTGATTTTCAAAAATCAAACTCGACTTTTGGAAATTCATAAGTAATTCTACATAAATCAAAAAATCACGAAACTTGATATGTATATTACTTATCACACATACAATCAGTTAAAAATTTTGGAAAAATATTTTTACCATTGAAATAGGAGATTGGTACAAAGTTCAAAAACTATTAAAACTTTAAAGTTTTTGATCCACTTTGTATCAACTTCTACAATGATGATGGCTATCAAAAGATAGATTTCACCAAGGTTTTCTAAAATGATTTTAAAATGTTTTTGAAAACCTATTTTGAACCATGGTTTATTGGCTAAATATACATAACTTGTATATCAGCTTTCCTTATGATTCTTGGTAATAATTAAAATAAGTTTGAGTTCATCTAGATGCACTACCTATGCACCTTGAACCTAACTTATTATCCTAGCATCTCACATGTATCTAGGGTGTATAAATACACATACATGTCAATGTGATGTGAGATGTGGGTTTTGATTCATTTTATCTAGGGTTTCATGCATTTCCTAGGCAACCCTACTTGATTCCCTTATAAATGAGACTTCAAGTCGTGCCATTTTCCTTAAATCAATGTTCAATCAAATTAATGCATGAAATGATCATGGCATAGTGATAGCAAAATAAAAACATGACCAATGATCATGATGTCATGGCATATGATGAAATTTAAAAAAAACACATGACATTTAAAGTAATCACAACCAATGACATGACATGTTATATAATAAGATGAAATTTCATGTCATGTCATGATATAGCAATTTTCATAAACCAATACATTAATACAAATACACACTCAAACACACATGATTTTCACAAACAGAAATTTCATTCAATTTAAAAGGATTTCAGTTTTTACATTCAAAATGGAGATTTGATATACTCAATCTCACTACAAAATTGATAAACAAAAGAAAATCCTAACATCTTCTAGATCTAGTCATCTGCAGTAGGTGGCGGTGGAGGAGGTTGCTGGCTCAAAGTCCAAGCCCGCATCATCTCATACATATCGAGCTGACGCTGCTCGATACGACTCTGGGACTCTGCAATCTGCATGTATCTCTCCTCCATCCGATGAAGACATGCGCCCATGGATGCTTGCCCTACTAAGAGCTCTGACAGTCTAGAGTCGACCGTCTGCTGATAGTCCTGGAATCTGGACTCCAGCTGGCCAAGACGATCTGATGGACCCGCCGCTGATGCATCTGCTGGCAGCTGATCCTCCTCAACAGCGGCGTTTGTATCCTCATAGTCCTCTGCCGCCTCTCTGGGTACCAAAGGAGGCTCTCTGCTGCCCTGGGTGGTGGTCGAGGCGCCAACTCTATCTGTCTAGGCCCCATCCGCAACTTCGCTAATGAGAAGTTGCGAATCGATATGCAGTCGTACACCTCAGAGAGCGCTCTCAGAGAACCCCTATGAATGTTGATGCCTACTGACTCTAACCATGCTGTGATAATGTGACCATATGGCATATGCACTTTCCCTTGTACAGGGGAAATGAAATGCACTATGCAATGAAACATATTTAGCGCAATGTTAATGTCTAATCTATTACGCATGGCGTAGAGTAGAAAGAGATGGGGAGGCCGAATCTTGGCCAGACCCCGAGTGACGATCGGAAGAAAACACCCAACAATGACCTTGTAGAGTACATTGTCAGGTGCAGATAACTCAGTAATAGGAAATAAATTCTGGGCTGGTGGACGAGGATGACCAAAAATATGCTCATGCATAGAGTCTAAAGAAATATGGTCAAATGGCTCGGGTAAAGGAGCATCAAAGGTGGGGTAAAAAATGAAGGTGTCATCCGAGGGCTTACACTTGAGAAACTCCTGCAGTATCGCAGGAGTGAACTCTAAATCGCGTTTTGCAACGCGAGTAGTTTAGGTAGGGCCATCGTCTACCTTCTTTAGGTTCTGATAAAACTCCTTAAGGAGGTCATCGTTAATGACATGTGTGCATAAGACAATTTTCATGAGATGATAATAGGCAAATATGTCAATGACATCACTACAATAACGTTGGAAAAAGTCCCTATCGATGTACCTAACCAACATAGGTTGGTACGATCGAGATTCACCCTCGGGTGGATCATTCCTACGGGTTCTCCTATATGTAATGCAATGATATGACATGCATGGGCACCAATACACAATTAGATTTAAAAGGATTATAATGGAAAGGAAAACAAAAATAGGGTTTTTGAAAAAAAAAATTTACTTCGGTGCCATTTGGAGGTGCGATGAGGGAATGCTCAGATATTTGCTGAGGGGGTCACCGGAAAGTTCACCGGAGGACTTAGATGCCGGAACCCTAACCGGAAACAAGGAAACAAACGTTGGAAATGAATGAACTAGGGTTGTGAGATGAGTGAAAAAGCGAGAAGAAAGGCTTAGCTATCAAACCTAAGGCTTGGGCGGCTGGCACGGTCGGAAAGACTGGTCGGAGAAGAGTTGGCGATCGGAGAGGAGAAAGGAAAAACGAGAGGGCTTCGCGTGAAGACGCCGAACCCTAGCGGTTCGGCGTTATAAAATCGCGACGCCAGTCGAATGATGCACCATCGATCGGTGATCGCTATTAGCGGGTTTACGAACCGACATTCGATTGCTCGGCTCGAATCGATCGCTAAACCTTCGTGGCGTGCTACGGTAACATCGATCGTGATGTGGCTCTCATCGATCGGGTGTTGTCACCACTCGGTGATGGCGAGCACTCGGCCCGATGACCCTCGGCCTCGGTGAAACAGTACCATCGGCGATGATCGGTGATGTTCACGATCGAGTCTGCCAACACTCGATTTCATTCTTTGTCGTATCGTCCATTTTATCATGTTTAATCTTGTATATCAAACATATTGATGTTATACTTATATTCATGTATTCGTTAATGTATTTTAATGTTTTATTTTATTTTGGCAAACATTAACATCCAATGATTTCCAAATCCTAACATCTCACCCTTTCTAAGTGTTGAAATACACAATCAAGGTAAAAAGGCTTGTTTTGTGAGATGAAATCCATCCTAGACATTCCTTCCATGCAAACACATGGTGAAACATATGAAAACAAGACATCAAGTTGTGTGACACTTGAGTATCACTCTAGATGTTACTTTTACATCTTAAACACACTTCTCTTGATACATGAACTTCTAAAGTGTGCCAACAATCAAAGTTACACACTATGATCTCTAAATCTAGATTGTGCCAATTTTATTGATTTTCATGTTTTCAAAAATATATTGACACATCCTAAAATCCTTTAGGATTAAGGCTCAAATGTATTTCCAAGGTAACCATAACCTTGAAAATAACCTAAAGTGTCACCTTTACCATGGTTGAGTTAACTACTCATCCAATCATGGTTGGCACATTCTAACCCATTTAACGTGAATCAATCACGCTCTTTGGAACCCAAAATCTATTTGAGCTCATTGAATTAATTAGGTATTCCTTAGGGATAACCTCCCTAGATACCTTCCTAATGACCCTCCTAGGCTTGTTAGCCTTGGTCATTGTGGTCTTACCTAGGTTGACTCTAGAGGTAACTCCCCTTGCAACATTGGTCTTCCTAGACCTAGTTTGTGTTCCATAGTCAAATGAAACACAATGATAAGTCACCTTAGGCTTAGGTTTGTGACCCAAACCTTTCTTGCCCTTGGTTGACTTTTGTCTTTTGGGTCCTAGATGTTGACTTTGAGATCTTGACCCTTGACTTTGACCATTAGACCCTTGAAATTGATTTTGTAGCTTATTTAGGGTCTTTTCTAGTTTTTCAAGCCTTGACCTTAAGGCTTGGTTCTCTAATTCTAATTGCCCAAATGATTTTTGATTAGGTTTTTGGGCATTACCATTTACCTTAGACATATGTTTACCCTTATTGGAATTGATACCTAAATGGTTTTCGATTTTCTTAATTGCTTTCTTAGGAATGACATTTCTAGGGGCATTAGTCCCAAATTTCTCCTTCTTTGAAATAGATCTAGAGTTATCATTCCTAGCATGCTTCGATTCATGAGTAATAGCAAAGTTATTTGAATTAACTCTAGCATGCTTTTGCTTAGAATTTAAGGAATGAGCATTATGAAAATATACCTTAGGGTTTGTCTTAGTAGCTCCCCCTACTTGTGATACTCCTTTTTGGGTCTTCTTGCTCCCCCTAGGACATTGATTTCGGTAATGTCTCGGTTGCCGACATTTGAAGCAAATGATATGCTCCTTGTCTTTAGATGATGGGGAACCGGCATCCTTTGACTTTTATTGACTGTTAGGCGCCGGAGGAGTCTTCTTAACCTTCTTTGGGCACTTGCTCTTGTAGTTCCCATACTCCCTACACTCAAAACACAATATATGGATTTTATTTGAAATTGGAGTGTTTGAGTTACCTAGTTCGGTGGTGAGGATCTCTTGAGCTTGTTCTTCCTCTTGACCAGATGTAGATGGTACTTCTTGTTGCTCCGGTGTTGAGGATGCTCTAATCTCCTCAATCCTAGAAGTGGATACTTCTTCCACTTTTTCCACCTCTTCTTTCTCCGATCCGGAGGTTGACTCCTCACTTTCTTGTGAGGATGATGAAGCTTCCTCTTTGGTCTCCTCCTCTTCCAAGTCTTCTTGGACCGATTCGGGATTGTCGTGGAACTCGACCAACTTGTTCCACAACTCCTTGGCATCCCTATAGCTTCCTAATCAAGACAAAATGTCGTTAGGTATCAAATTAATTAACATTTTTGTTACCTTAACGGTTGTCTTGAATTTTGTCGTTGCTCTGGTCCATCGCTTCATTTTGAGGATTTCTCCGCTTCTTCCTCTCGAGCATCAAAACCTATAATCACGACAAACCAATTTTTTATGTTCATCATTAGAAAATATTCCATCCTACCTTTCCAATACGCAAAATGTTCGCGTCGAAGGAAGCAACGTTGATGTCGCCACCCAATCTCTCCTCGAACTCCATATTATTCCTCTAGCGCCTTGACTCGAGTTGTTAATCAGAGAAGAGCCCGGCTCGATACTACCAATTGTAGGATATTTGACGCCGCCAGAGGGGGTGAATAGCTTTTGACCGCTCAGATGGAATTCGATCGCGTGTTCCTCTCTACAATTTTCGTTAGTGCACATGAAATAGATATAATACAATAACGAAATACACCAACACAACAAGAACAGTATGTAACGTGGTTCAAACCGCACGGTTCCTATTTCCACGAATCGAGCTCTACGAGCTCTAGTGATGCACACGCAACCACTAATAAACACTCCTTCTCGAATAATCCGAGGCGGAGAAACCTCGTACAATAATGATTACAACAATAATCAAATAAATACAAGAAAATACAATGAAATACAAATGCAAGTAAAGGAAAAACACTTTACAAGAGCTTTGATTGCTTGATCTTTGATTGCCTTGAACTAGCTTTCAAGGACCGAAAGCACCAACTTCCCTTCAATTTCGCCAAGAAAATCGCTATCTTTTCTCATCAAGAGCTCCTTTTATAGCTTCAACTCGGGAAAGGTCGATCACCGATCCGCCAGACTATCACGATCGATCACCGCTGCCGTGAGACAACGGTGTAATCCACGCTGAAAATCCAACGGCAGATCATCACGACCGATCATGAGCATCACGACCGATGAGCCATCACCGACCGCCGCCGCACGGCCGAGTGAGACTCCATTCTCGCGGGTCGGTAACTGAGCACCACGATCGATCGATCACACGATCACCGATCGCTAGCATCACCGACCGCCCACCTCGGGCAATGATCCGATAGACCACTTCCCGCACAAACCCTAGTTGACTGGCCCACCGACCACATGACACCCGACCGCACACCTCAAACATGAGGTTTTAGCCCAAAGATGGTGCCCCCATACTTGCTAGACCACCCTTAGCCTAGACCTAAGCCTTCTAGCCACCTCCATCGCCTCACACCTCTCGGATCCTCCAAGTCATCCATGACTTGTTCATCCATCGCTAGCCTTCAGTGCTTCCATCGGCTATGTCATGCTAACGTGTCTACACCGCCAAGGCACATTGACTTACGCCGCCAAGACTCGCTTGACTTTACGCCGCCAACCATCGACTTATGCCGCCAAGACTTCGCTGACTTTACACGCCAATATCAAACCCTCGACTTCTCATGCCAAGACTCAAGCTTCGACTTTCCTCACAACCCATGTTGACTTCTCAAATGCCAAGACCATGCTTGATTTCCTTGCCAACCCATGTTGGACTTTTTACATTGCCAAGACCCATGCTTGACTCTTTCATGTGCCAAGTGTCCCACTTGACTTTTCATGTCCAAATACTCAAGACTTGACTTTATCAAATGTCAAGTGTTCCACTTGACTGTCCATGCCAAGTACCCATGACTTGGACTTTACCTTGACAATTACATTGTCATATATTTTTGTCGAACATCAAAACATCATTCGAGTCAAACTCGAGTCCTGGTCAATCGTGACCTGGGCCGATTGCACCAACAGTAATTTAATTTTACAAATAACAACACACATTAAAGAGTAGGTTGTTAAAAATCTAATATTCGCAGCGTGCATTAATGTATACTATTAAAAGTCTACTATTCGCATCGCACATTAATATATACGGTTAAAAATCTACTATTCGCAGTGCACATTAATATATACTGTTAAAAGTCCATTATTCATAGCGCGCATTAATATATATTGTTAAAAGTCTTCTATTTACAATGCATATTAATGTATATTGTTAAAAGTTTATTATTCGACACAGTGACATACGCCATTAAGAGTATATATATATATATATGTGTGTGTGGATTTAATTAACTTACAATATATAAATCTTCCTCCCGATCCTTATTCCCATTTCAAATCCCATCTTTTCTCTCCTTCCGCCGCTTCTCTCTCGCTTGCAAGAAGATCGTCGCCCCCCCCTCCCAAGTGTTGTCATACTCCATCGCTTCTCTCTCGCTCGCGAGTAAATCATCGCCTCCCCTCTCTCATTATAAGAATAATAGTCTATTATAATATTTTTCTTAACGATATTTATTTTATAATGTAATTATAAATACTTTATAGAGACACTTATTAAAAATAATTATTATTTAAAAAAAATCAAATTAGACATTTTATCATGACATATTTAATAAGTCATTAGTATGCCTTATTTATTAATAGATAGCACCACACCGAGCATAGTCTCGACTCCTGTTTTTTTCCCTTTTCTTCGGCGTTCATATTTTTTTTTGTTCGTGCCCTAATCCTCGGCTCGGAGCTAGGACATTGACCCATAAATCGTAGTTTGTTGACTCAGAGCCAGTTTTGGAAAGGGATGACATCCTGCGGCGCCGCCTGTGACCACTCCCACTACCTGGGGCCGGATGACACCGGTAGTGCAGTGGAAGATATGCCGGAGAGGTTCTCTGCATCCTGTGATTCTGACCCATCGAAGGCGGTCGGAGGCGGGGACTTGGCGCGCTGCAACAAGTGCGGAGGGGAGCCCAAGGCGGGGACGCATAGGGTATTCAACTGGATGTGTATAGCCTACTTCCGTTCCTACCTCTACAGGAAATTCAAACTCGCCGTCACCACAAATGCCATGGTATCACCCACTGACAAAATTCTCATTGCCTTCTCCTCCTTGCCTATTCTCTTCCTTTACTAAAGGGGATCAGCTTTCCCTTTATTCATGATTAATTATGTCGTTTAACTACGCAAACATTTTGTCTCTTCCATATTACATTATCTAGCGAAGGGTTTAAGAAAATGTTCCAACTCAGGTCCGTGTTAGAGAAAATCTTGAGAAATTCATAGAATTAAGCAAAATTTTGTTGTAATACAAGTAGTCAGGCATGAAATTGATATAGTTAGTTACAAAATTTATCCTGAATTTTAGTACATGATAAAACTGTTGGATATTACACCTTTCTTAGAGGAAATATAAAGGAAAGTCCGAAAATAATTCGGACTTGTCTGTTGAGTCGACCACTTCCGAAGTATCCTAAGTCAAGACGAGCTTCTTCAAATCAAGACCGTCGAGCTCCTGACAACTGAGGTTAGGATGAGCCGAGTCAGAAATCTCCTTTTACAAGCCGCCGAGTCGAGAGGCCGCTGTAGAGATGTTGCCGAGTTGAGTTGAGAGGGTTCCTCTGTCAAAAGAGTAGCTCGGGCCAAGTCATCGAGTTGGTAGTCTACTCGTGTTGGGCCATTGGGTCGAAAATTGCTCGTAAGGTATTGTGGAGCCGAACTGGAAGACTTCATCCATCGAGGTTGGCAATAATTCGGAAGATGTTACCGAGTTGAGCTGGAAGACTTCGTCTGTCGAGTTGAAAACAACTCAGAAGATGTTGCCGAGTTGAGCTGGAAGACAGAAGCAGTAAACACCAAGTGACAAAACAATCGAGGCCTGTGTTCACATAGTTTTCTTAAAATAGATTCGTCCTCCTCCGACAGGGTGCTTGCAAAGTTTAGCAAGATGTCTATTTCCCAGGATACAATGGCAAAATCACGGACTCAAACAAGCACAAGTAGTTCGCGGTGTTGGATCGAAGCGGATCGCTAGAGGGGGGGGTGAATAGCGATAAAACCTTTTATTCTTTTCTTTTCGTTCATTTGTTAAAACCCGAGTAGACAATGAATTGCAGTGGAAAGATAAGCGATAAATAAAAAGGAGACAAATGTTTTTTACTTGGTTCGTAGCCTTCGGCTACTACTCCAAGGCCCTAGTGGTCCTTGACCACGTACAGAGGGCAAAAACACTAAAAAACTCCTCCTCGTTAGAGGTAGGAGTTAATCGATACAAATAAAACACAAAGCTTGAGGTAGAGGGACACTCTCTCTCTCCTCGTTACGATAAAAGCTCCGAGAAAGTACAGTAATGAACTAAAATAAAAACTTAAACCGACGTAACAAAATGAAAGCAATTAAAACCTAGATGTCGGAGAAGAAGCACTTCATTGTCGGAAAGTTATAGCTTGGCGGAGGCTTTTGGAAGCTTAGAATTGATGATGAAACCCTAGAATAGGCCCTCCTTTTATAGCCTTTGAGCCCCTTTTCGAGAGGAACTTTAGTCAATCACAATTGAGCACCAATCCCCTTGAAATGAGGTGATAAGTCTTGACTCCTCGAAGTTGATCCTTGACCATCAATCGATGGCGATGATCGTCGAATCGCGACACGCATGATCGGTGATTGGCAGATCGAGTCCTCCAAGCGGGCAATGATCGATGCTGGAAATAATAAGTTAGCTGAACAATAACATTATTTCGATGACCTTCGACCATCCGATCTCGACATAGACCACCGATGGGATGTCTTGGGTCGGATCTACGCTTAAGTCTATCCCCGTAAAGAGGATAGGACCTTACTTACACTCACACGCACACGAGCTTACCTCGATATTTACTGTGTCGCTTTCGTTTCCGGCCTTCCACTCGATTCCTTCGGCTTCCTCCAAAGTCATTCGAGTGTCGCTCGACCACCGCGGCTTCCTCCGGGTGTCGCTAGCCTTCAGCTCCAGCTATAGCAATTTTCTGCACACTTGATTCAGCTCGTGAGATAACGACATGAGCTTAACTTTGTATCGTTTGCTATAATCAAAACTCAGGTTCGACTTAGGTGCCTACTGCACCAATAATCTCCCCCTTTTTGATTTATGACAAACCCACATACAAAGTTAAGAAAATAGCATGCATGAATAATAATGTGCATGAGAAACAAACAATAATAATAAAGATTATTAGGAGTAGTAAGGATTTTCTTCAAGTACTCCCCCTTGAGGAAACCTCCCCCTTGACCGAGGGTGAGTCCTGAAAGAAGACCTTAATCCTCCTCCTTGAGGGTTGCTATCTAGGAAGAGTTTAAGTAATTAACATTACTTAAAGTTGACCTTAGTAAAACGTTTAAGTTAAGAGGTCTTCTTAACTTGGCCCTTTCTCCCCCTTTAAGTAAAACATTAATGTCATAGTGTTTAAAAATAAGTTTGAGTTAAGATTTCTCTTAACTTGGCCTTTACTTCTTTTTGTTAAAAAGTTAAGTAAGTTTTCAAAACTTAAAGTTAACTTTTGGTCATGTAAATAAATATGAAGTAAGAGTTAAGTTATCAAAAATTAAAATTTTGACCCCTTAACTTTGGCCTTTTCTCCCCCTTTTGTCATATATCGAAAAGAGTAAGGATGTGTGGAAAATAAAATTAAGTATTAAATTTAAAGTCCAAGCATGTTTCACATTATTTTGAAAATAATATACTGGAAATAAGCTCATCTATAAAATGTTCGACTCATATTTGGCTTGATTGATATGAAAGATCAACCAATCCTGGTCAGAGTCGGTTAGTATCTATTATTATACTCCGTGGTTCATGGCGATGCAGTAGATCTACATCTGGAACCAGGAGTAAGGTCCTAACATCTCACGTCCATCTACGTGGCTAAGTACACAAACACATTAGTCCTATGTGTTGTGAGATGTATTGACTCCTTAAATCTATAGGTGCATGATATCTGAGGTATATCCTATGCTAGTTCCATGAAAAATGAAAAGTAAGAAATAGTAGTAAGAAAATATAATTTGCAAGTTCCTATTCTACTACTCACATGCCCATTTTTTGTCTTAATAGACTGAATTCGGCTTTAGGTAGGGGTTTAGTAAATAGGTCTGCCAAGTTGGACTTCGATTCGACGTATTCGAGTTGTATGGCTCCGTTGGCCACATGTTCTCGAATGAAATGATGTTTGACCTCTATATGTTTGGTCCTAGAGTGGCATATCGAATTCTTAGTAAGGTTAATTGAACTAATGTTATCTACGTGAAGTTTAGTATTTGTAAAGTCTAACTTAAAGTCGCAGAGAGTGTGCTTCATCCAAAGAAGTTGAGTGACACACTCATCCATCGCGATGTATTCGGCTTTTGTGGTAGATAAGGCAATACAGTGTTACTTCCTACTGCACCAACTTACTAGACTCGAGTCGAGAGGTTAACAACAACCACTCGTACTCTTTCTATTGAGCTTACTACCGGCGTAGTCCGAATCGGAGTAGCCAGTTAGTTCGAACTCGGTAGATCTAGGGTACCAAATACCGACATTAAGTGTACCCATTAGATATCTAAGGATACACTTGACTAGAGTTAGGTGAGACTCCTTGGCACAGGTTTGGAACCTTGTGCACATACTTATTGCAAATAGGATATCAGGTCGGCTCGTAGTTAAGTAAATGAGGCTCCCTATTATGCTCCTATAGTATTTTAAATCAATTGAATTTCCGATTACATCTTCTTCTATATTTACATTCGTTGCCATTGAGGTATTAATAATTTTAGCGTCTTGCATTCCAAAGCGTTTAATTAATTCCCTAGTATATTTGCGTTGATGTAGGTATATTTCATCTTTAGTTTGTTTAATTTGTAGACCTAAGAAGAAACTCAACTCTCCTACTAAATTCATTTCAAATTCACTTTCCATAAGTGAAATGAACTCATTCAGTAGGATCGAGTTGGTGGTTCCGAAAATAATAACATCTACGTAGATTTGGGCTATGAACATGTCTTTACCTAAGGTTTTTACGAAAAGAGTTGGGTCAACTACACCTTGGTTAAAACCTTTGGACTTAAGATAAATCGAAAGTCTCTCGTACCAAGCTCGAGGAGCTTGTTTAAGTCCATAGAGAGCTTTCTTTAACCTAAGGACATGGTCGGATTTGTCTAAACTTTCGAAACCGGGGAGTTGACTAACATAAACCTCTTCTTTAATGTATCCATTTAAGAATGTTGATTTCACATCCATTTGAAATAACTTGAATCCTCGATGTGTAGCATACGTTGTGAATAGCCGACATCTCTTGAGGCAGCTCTAGCTTGTAAGCTACGTTGCCAATCCTCTGCGATATCGGATACGGTCCCACGTAACGTGGACTCAGTTTACCCTTCCTTCCGAACCTCATCACTCCCTTCATGGGAGCCACTTTGAGGAATACTAGGTCCCCAACTTCAAATTCTAACGGTCTACGCCGCATATCCGCATAGCTCTTTTGTCGGCTCTGAGCAGTTTCAATTCTCTGATGGATATTCCGTATAGCTTGGGTGGTGTTGTCGATGAAGTCCGTCTGGAGTCCCATTTTCTTCTTTTCACCACCCTCGTACCAGCATATGGGAGATCTACATTTCCTCCCGTATAGCGCCTCGTAGGGTGCCATCCCAATAAATAGTAGCTTGATAGCTATTGTTGTAGGCGAATTCTGCCAAACATAAGTATCGACACCAGCTACCTTTGAAATCCAGGGCGCAGGCTCGTAACATATCCTCCAGTACTTGATTTACCCTTTCGGTCTGTCCATCCGTCTGGGGATGGAAGGCAGTACTGAACAATAGCTTCGTGCCTAAGGCTTTCTGAACACATTCCCAGAAATGGGAAATAAAGCGACCATCTCTGTCAGAAATGATGGTCTTAGGAATTCCATGTAGTCTAATAATTTCCTTAGCATATAATCGGCGTTGCTCCGTCGAATAGGTCATCTTGATTGCTAAGAAATGGCGGACTTCGTCAATCTGTCCTGACAATTACCCATATAGCATCATAACCGCTTGTCTTCTTGGGCAATCGAGATGAAATCCATAGAAATGTCTTCCCATTTCCATTACGGAATCTGGATCGGCTGCGGTGTTCCTCAGTCTGGTGTTACGCCTTAACCCTCTGGCGGTCGGTATCTTGACATCTTGAGCCACATCTCTTTTCATTCCAGACCACCAAAACTTTCGTTTCAGGTCTTGGTACATCTTGGTGGTTCGGGATGCATCGCGTAAGGAGTTACGTGAGCTTCCTCAAATATCTCCTTAGTAATTCTAGATCGTCGGGAATACATGGCGATCCGAGGTAGAGTACTCCCACTATCGAGATCGAAACCGTCGTCCTTTCCTTCTAAGACCTCTTGCTTGATCCTCACGAAGGCTTGGGTCACGGGCTTGCTTTTCCGATTATATCATCGAGCAGCGTCGGTGCTATCGTCGTATGTCGAGAGCTGTCCAATGATTTCAACCCGTAGCGCATAATCTCTTTTTCTAAGGGTCGAGATAACACGATAGAGACATCAAGGTGGCGCGAGGACTTCTGCTTTGAGTGCATCGCCACCTTGTTAGCTTTCGGATGGTAGAGAATCTCGCGATCGTAATCCTTGAGCTGCCTCATATTCACACCGAGCCTCATATTCAGTCTTTGTGTGAAGAAATATTTGGACTCGATGGTGTATAAATCCTACACGAGCTCCATATAGGTAATGCCTCCATGTTTTGAGCAAAGACCACGGCCTAGCTCTAAATCGGGTGGGATAATTCCTTCGTGTTCTTGATTTCCGAGGCGATGAGCTTCCACAATGACCTGCATAAGTAACCCGAGTCCCAACTTTGCCAAGCAACTCGAAGCCTTCTATCTTAGTCTAAGAGCAAGAATGAGCGCTGATCGTCTCCTTTTCAACTCTGTGAAACTCCTTCGCAGCGTCCCGTCCACTCATATTTCTTATTCCTTTCCGGATGCCATAATCTTAAAGAAAGTTTCTACAAAGTTCTAAAACTTTATACCTGAGAAAGCTTCGATCGCGCATTCCTATCCTTCCAATTACTCACGGCTTCAATCTTCATAGATCCATCACCTTGTCCGTGTTTGGATATCATGTGACCCAAAAAAATGATACTTGCTCGAGCCGAGCTTGCATTTGGAACTTTGCATACTACTTTTCTGAAGAATGATTCGCCGCATCGAGTGCATTCGCCACCAAGGAGAAACTAACGAGCACCCGCCATCAATGGAAGGAGAAAGTCTTGATATATCATCTAGTTTCACTTTCACTTGATGATAGCCTCGATCAATCTGAGAAGAAGACGGTGGCACCCTTTAATCAGAAGGAAGAATCCATGGTACCTATTCTTTCGAAATTATTTAGCAGCAGTCTATGCACATAGACTCTTTTCTTCTTCACCAACAAGATCGAGTTCAATAACTACATGCATAAGAGCAAGGGGGTACTGTCATCGAATCTATTACTAGCCTTCCATATATTACTATCTTATCGATTTAATCTCACTACGTCTTCCCTATATTACTATCTCAACCTCCATTACTATTTACATATATTACTATCTCAAATTTCTATTACTACATCTTCCATCTAATGGTTATCTATAGAGTAAGGCTAGTATAAGTTTATCGTTCATTTATCTATGCATGGTTAAACTAAAAGCTAGCATAAAGTCATTTTAAGCTTAAGGCATCATTCATGTTCTCATGAATTCCTACCGTCGATTCTAGGATTTCATCCTAACCATCGGATCTAGGGATTTAATCCCAACTGTTGGTTCTAGGTTTTTTTTTTACATTCTTGGATCTAGACTTCACAAGGATTATATTAGGCTACGATAGGGACCATAAGGAGGAGTTGGGTCTTGGCCACCCGATGGATCGGAACCACACAAACTTGATCCATCAATGATGTTCCATTCCACTAGAGGATCATCATTGAACTACCTCACCAACCCCCATAAATCAATATGGGCTCCATATATTATTTGTACATTAATCTTCCTGTGTTTAAGATATCGAATGTCCGTCAATTAATTGATTTACTGACCATCAATTAATTAACATCTAATTCCTCGAGTAGTACCACTCAACCTTATCATCATGTTGACTAAGTCAACCAGCTGGGTTTACATGATGAACCTTATGAGCTCCGAAAGGGGACATCATCAACCTAATATATAGGACACGGTTTCCTCCTATAATCAACGGCACACCATGTAAATAATATTATTTCCCAACTTACCGGGCATATTGATTTAATCCATCTAAATCTCACCCACTGGTAAATCAAAGAAATAAACACTAAGTACATGTGCCCGTTATTATATCGGGATTAAGAGCATGTACAACATAATATCCGAGGTCCGATTCAATTATGTAGTCAATACTAAATTGAATCACCTCTATGTCGGTCCTACTCAATACACCTAAGTGTACTAGTGTAACTCTATGTTCAAGATAAAACAATACCAAGCTACACTACAACCATGCCAATGGTTTGTCCAAAATCATCTTGGTTGTGAGCCTCTACATATATTTTACAAGGTACTGATAACATGATCTTCTGTGCCACACCAAGCACCATGTTATCTACAATGTAAAATATTAGACAATATGCACACATATATAATGAATATATAAAATGCAAAAAATGATCATGTGATTCTTATTTCAAAATAAAATGTTCATACAAAAAGAGCTAGGCTTTAAGTATACATTCCAACAATCTTTCACTTATACTAAAAGACTATGCCATCATCACTCTGCCATACATCTGATCCCCATGTCCTCCACATGCCTATCAAACGCTTTCGCTGGAAGGGCCTTAGTGAATGGATCCGCCAGGTTATCCTTTGATGCAATCTTGGCGACAGCAACTTCTCCTCGCTTTACGATCTCTCGTATGAGGTGGTACTTGCGCTCTATGTGTTTACTCGCCTTATGGGCTCGTGGTTCCTTCGAGTTTGCAACTGCACCACTGTTATCACAATAAATTGTGATAGTTCTGGGCAAACCAGGAATCACATCCAAGTCCATCAAGAAGTTCCTGAGCCATACAGCTTCCTTGGCTACCTCAGAGGCTGCCACATACTCAGCTTCCATGGTAGAGTCCGCCACGCATTTCTGCTTGACACTCCTCCATGCTATGACTCCACCTCCAAAAGTAAACACAAACCCCGAGGTAGACTTACTCTTGTCCCTATCTGATTGGAAATCAATGTAACCCAGGACTAATTGATCCGCCTGAAACCAAAGATATAATCCCTAGTCCTTCTCGTGTACTTCAATATATGCTTTACCAACCCAATGTCCTCGTCAGATTACTACTCGATATCGCTAACCATTCCCACTAGCAGATATCCGATCTCGCATAGCATAGCATACATAAGGCTTCCTACAAGCATAAGGAACCACCTTCATGTCCTCTATCTCCTTTGATGTTTTGGGACACATCTCTTAGATAAAGGAACTCCATGTCTAAAAGGTAGAAAACCTTTCTTGGAGTTCTGCATGCTAAACCGAGCAAGGATAGTGTCAATGTATGAAGCTTGAGACAAGCACAACATCCTTTTCTTGCGATCCCTTATAACTTTGATCCCAAGGATGTGTCCCACTTCTCCCAAGTCCTTCATATCAAACCTGCTTGACAACCATACCCTTACATCGATAACACTTTGATATTGTTGCCAACTAACAAAATGTCATCTAAGTATAGTACAAGAAACACCACTACGTTTCCGTCACATCTCTTGTATACACAAGGCTCATCCGGACTTTGAATAAATCCATATGACTGGATTACCTCATCAAAGCGGATGTTCCACGATCTAGAAGCTTGCTTCAATCCATAAATGGACCGATTAAGCTTACATACAAGATGCTCTTTGCCTTTAGCAATGAATCCTCCTGTCGTTGCAGATATAGATGTTCTCTCAAGACTTCCATAAGGAAAGCCGCTTGACATCCATCCGCCAAATCTCATAATCCATACTATAGATAAGAGAATCCTGATAGACTTAAGATATTATCGCTAAAAAGGTCTCCTCATAATCGATACCCTCTTTCGAGTATACCCTTTCGCAATAAGCCTAGCTTTGAAGGTCTCAACCTTCCCGCCTACTCCTCTCTTTCTCTTGTAGATCCACTTGCATCCAATGGTTTTACACCATCGGGTGGCTCTACTAGCTCCTGCACTGATTATAATCCATAGATTCTATCTCAATTCATCGCTTTTGCCAAGATATCGCATTCTATCTTGGATTGCCTCACATATATGTCCAGGATCAGTTCATGTTCACCAGTGACTAAGTCCAAGACTCTCCCAAAACATGAATTCGGGTTGTCTAACAACCCTCCCACTACGACGAGGTGCCTCCTGTGTATGCTCGCGGACACGCTGCGTGACTTGTGGTGTCTCCTCTGTACGTGGTATCAAGTCGACTTCCGCCAACTCCTCAAGAACAATCCTACTGGGCTTGTGGTTCATTACATAATCCTCCTCTAGAAATCTGCATTCATGCTAACGATCACCCTCGATCTCTAGGATTATAAAACAAACCACCTGCTCCCTTTAGGTAGCCAACAAACATGCACACTACTGCATTTAGGTTCCAACTTACCAAAGATCGCCTTCAAAGACATGTGCCGACTCCCATATCCAAATATGTCTCAGACTAGGCTTTCGCCCACCCACAATTCTACAGGGGTAGAAGGTAATCGATTTAGATGGAACCAAGTTCAGAGTGTACATTGTCAGATCCAAAGGCATACCCCGTAACGAAACAAGTAACCTGTAATAACTCATCATCGATCCGACCATCTCCATAAGAGTCCTATTCCTTCGCCTCCGCTACACCATTCTCACTGGGTGTGCCAAAGTGCATAATTGGGATTGAATCCCACCTCCGATAAGTAATTCCTAAACTCTCCCAAGAGGTACTCGCCACCACGATCGATCGTAATGTCTTGATACTTTTACCTTGACGGTTTCTCCACATCACCTTTGAATTCTTCAACTTGTCAAAGCATTGACTTCTACTGGCATCAAGTAAATGTATCCATACCTTGAATAATCATCTATAAATGAGACGAAGTATTCAAAGCCACCTCTTGCCTCGGATAGACATAGGATCAAGACAAATCGAATGAACCAATTCTAACACATCTGCTCTATACCCCTTGGCCTTAAAAGGCCTCTTGGTCATTTTACCTTCCAAGCAAGATTCGCAGTTGGGAGATCCTCCACCACTAATGAACCCAAAGGTCCATCAGCTATCAACCTTTGAATTCTACTTAGGTTAATACGACCAAGCCTTAGATGCCAAAGATATGTTTGGTTCATTTGCGAAGGTTCTTTTCTCTTATTAGATTTAGAAGATGAGTTATTTACTTCTATTTGATCGTGGGAGTTTTTGGTTCAAGAGTATATAAATTGCCAACCAATGTACTGTATCAGATAATCTCCCTATTCCTTTTATAACCACTTTGTCATTAAAAGAAACAGAATATCCATCCAAAACAATTTAGAAATCAAATTAAATTCTTTCTAAAAGTAGGTACATAAAGACAATTTCTCAAAACCAAAAAATTTATTCCTATCAAAAGATAAATAAACGCCTCCCACGCAATAGCCGCCACCTCAAGCATTGCCCATGAAGACGGTGAATCTCCTCACTAGTCGTTTGTTTCGAACCCCGCAAAGTATTGCAGACATGATCAGTGGCTCCTCAGATCTACACACCGTAATCGTAGATAACACCGCTAAACATGTTTCAACAACTAAACAAGAAGATATACCTTTGTTCTTTCATGGAGGACCGCCTTCCAATGTCCCCACTTGCAAGTGAAGCACTTGCCTTTCGCTTCTTCACTCTCGCTGAGGTCCCATGCCACCTTCTTCGCCTCCACCTCGCTTCTTCTTCTTCTTACCTTTCTTTAGGAGGAAGAAACCTTCGAGCGACCATGGCTTCGAGAACTCGACGAAAAAGCCCCTCCGCCACCTGGAGTTCTCGAAGCTCCGCCAACGAATACAACCTCTTGTTCATGTTGTAGTTGAGGCGAATCGCCAAAACTCCTAGGCGAGATCGGAGAATGATATCGACTGGGTTTCCCATCGATCTCAGCTCAGGACTTCCATCTCATTAAGATGAGCCATCATCTTGAGAACATGATCCCTAACGGTGTTCCTCGATCCATGGTGGTCGCCATCAAGTTTCATTGCCTCGCCTAGCCGCCTACTCGATGTCCGAAAAGTTCCTTGAGATTGAACATCATGTCATAAGTCAGGCTATGGCTCGATGTCGATGTTGCAAAGACATTCGACATAGATGCCAAAATGTAACACCGCGCCATCTCATCCGCTTTAACCCATTTCTTATAATGTTCTTTCTCCTTTTCATGAGTCATCGAGGGCTTAGGAGGATAGACCTCAAGAGTACAAATTTGTACTCCTCCGCAGCTTAAGACAATATCTAGTTTCTTTCCAATCAATGTAGTTTGACCAAGAAGTTTGTTTTCTTTAAAATCACAAAGAAGTGGGTTGAAAGCCATTTGAAAATCCTAAAATCACAATGATCAAAATATTAGATTTCAAATATTATTGATTCCTCAAAACAATAAAATTCTGAAATCAACCAACACCTCAAAACACCGAGAATATCGCATGCCACGCTGTGTGGACGTATACGAATTCTACATTTGTAAGAGGAGGTTTTACCCATTAATTTTATTATCTTGTCAACCTTACTTTTTGACAAATAAAATTAATAGTTGGTTCCTCTTTGGCCCTACAAATAAAAGCAAAGTGACTGATGGGGAGGATACTTTATTTGTATCTAAGTGTGCACCATTACACGATACTAAGGGAATTATTTCGGATTATGTGCCTTACCGCTGTGGAAGTACACACGCTCCTAGATAATTTCCTATAACCATTATTTGACCTAGTGATCCGCAAACAAACCCATCCGCAGGGAGGAAGGCACTCAGAGCCAACACAAGTTTGTTGCATCACACGTCAAATTGTAATGGAGGTCGCATGAATTAATTAAAATATCCTCTCCCACTTAGTAAATTGCAAATGAGGAATTTTAAACATACACAACATGCATATAAAACAAATAAGCAATAAATATGGAAAACAGAATTTTTCCAACTATTATGGCATTGTCCTCCAATATGCATCCTGCCTGTCGCCACCTCGTCCCGCTTCCACCTTTTCCCGCACAAGTCACCAAAGATATCCGAGCGAGATAAATCATTTTATTTACATCCATCGATCCTATACTAAGAAGGAGTGTACAAATAATCTAGATCAAAGTAAACTAAAATGAGCTTAAACAATGCCGTATTTAATTACAAAAATTAAATACTAATCTAGCCTCACAACCCCGAGGATTCAAATAATAAATTTTTACACACATCCATTCACATACACACACATGGCCATAATAGTCGATCTTATGCCCGCAACCAAAGAGTTAAACTACGATATCCTACTATTATCCACACATATAATATATGAAAAAGTGCATAAAAATTAACCGAATCCAAAACACACAAAACCGAAACCGTGGCTCGATACTAATTGTAGTGGATGCTTCGAGGCTCATTGGCTCTATGTCCCCGGATTAAAATTTTCACTAATGAAAGGATTAATCCGGATGGGATGAGCTTCCTTAACACCTATTGTCGTCGTGCTAATAACTTGAGTGGTCGCTGAACAAACTAGTTGTTCAAGCAACACAACTCTTCTAGTTGGTTAGCCGAAGAGACGATGGATGGATCGCCGGTTTTTGTGTTTGTCTTCGGGGTCCATGATTATACAATATATATTCATACACACACATGCATAATCAAAACAAATAAGAACATGCTCAGATCTATACATAAAGTTAAAATAACTTTATACCTCACGATCTTCTACAGATGTCCTATCCTTCTCGTGGACGACGTGTGACGAAGATTCCTCCACGAGTAGAAGCCTTCTAGATCGCTTTCTTTCTACCTTGTCCGCTGAACAAAGAGAAGAACTCACAAATACCTTTCCTATCTAGAACCGCCACCAAATTAGGGAATTTGGTGCAACCGCCGCCAAGGAGCAATGGATGATGCGCCGCCAACTTCAAGAGTTGCCGCCACCACTTTGGAGAATAGGAGGAGGAAGAGAACCGCCACCAATGGGAGGAGAACCGCCGCCAAGGAAGAAAGGAAGAAGGAAGGCGCCACCTAGCTCCAAACCCTAGCCGCCCACCTCACAAGAGCCAAACCCTAATTCCAAAACCCTAATCTCTTATTCTTCGCCAACCCTAAGCCATCTATTTATAGAATAGGGCTTAAGCCTCCTTTAATCTCCACCGTCGGATCTAGGGATTTAATCTCCACCGTCGGATCTAGGGTTTAATCCCAACCGTCGGATCTAGGTTTCATCCCAACCGCTGGATCTAGGATTTCATCCCAACCGTCGGATCTAAGGTTTCATCCCAACCGTCGGATCTAGGGTTTTATCCCAACCGTTGGATCTAGGGATTTAATTCCTACCGTCGATTCTAAGATTTCATCCTAACCATCGGATCTAGGGATTTAATCCCAACCGTTGGTTCTAGGTTTTGTTTTACATTCTTGGATCTAGACTTCATAAGGATTATATTAGGCTACGATAGGGACCATAAGGAGGAGTTGGGTCTTGGCCACCCGATGGATCGGAACTACACAAACTTGATCCATCAATGATGTTCCATTCCACTAGAGGATCATCATTGAACTACCTCACCAACCCCCATAAATCAATATGGGCTCCATATATTATTTGTACATTAATCTCCCCGTATTTAAGATATCGAATGTCCGTCAATTAATTGATTTACTGACCATCAATTAATTAACACCTAATTCCTCGAGTAGTACCACTCAACCTTATCATCATGTTGACTAAGTCAACCAGCTGGGTTTACATGATGAACCTTATGAGCTCCTCAAGGGGACATCATCAACCTAATATATAGGACACGGTTTCCTCCTATAATCAACGACACATCATGTAAATAATATTATTTCCCAACTTACCGGGCATATTGATTTAATCCATCTAAATCTCACCCACTGGTAAATCAAAGAAATAAACACTAAGTACATGTGCCCGTTATTATATCGGGATTAAGAGCATGTACAACATAATATCCGAGGTCCGATTCAATTATGTAGTCAGTACTAAATTGAATCACCTCTATGTCGGTCCTACTCAATACACCTAAGTGTACTAGTGTAACTCTATGTTCAAGATAAAACAATACCAAGCTACACTACAACCATGCCAATGGTTTGTCCAAAACCATCTTGGTTGTGAGCCTCTACTTATATTTTACAAGTGCGATAACATGATCTTCTGTGCCACACCAAGCACCATGTTATCTACAATGTAAAATATTAGACAATATGCACACATATATAATGAATATATAAAATGCAAATAATGATCATGTGATTCTTATTTCAAAATAAAATGTTCATACAAAAAGAGCTAGGCTTTCAGTATACATTCCAACATACTGAATGTCCGGAATACGATTCATAGCATGAGAGAATTTATGATTGGATCACAACTAGTGAGTATCTCTACATTTGTAATTGTGATGTATTGGAATTATCCCTAGTCGATGAATTGATGGATTTGGACACCATCAATTCTGTCGAGACTAGCACGAGTAATATTCTTTGGTGTATCCAAGCAGCTGATTCTAACTGGCTGGAGACATTGTGATGTTCGAAGTTAATCGTGGATGCTAGTTATGGTAACTAGTTCATTGGAGTGACCAACTATAATACTTCATATGGTTCTCTGCATATATGGATATGTCAATGAAGTTCTTACTGCACCTTTAGTGTGATGTTCCTTTGACTTGCGGTATTCAAGTCATCTTGGTCATGAAGACTTATGCTTTGACATCTTAAGAAAGCATCTCTGAGGAGATGTGGACCCGGGATGATTGGGTATAAGTCGAAGTGACCGAAGGTGTTTGAATAGCCTATAACGGATTCACCACTCCTTGCAAGGAGATGTATACCCATGGCCTCTCGTCGGATTGTTACTGATACCGCCGTTACCTCTTCTCTATGAACTATATAGGAGGGCTCACAGGCAAGGCGTTGCCCAAACCAATTAGCGGGTTCAGCGGAGAAATAAAAGAGGAACGGTTCGGGCATAAGCGCCTGAAATAATTGGCACGGGAAAGCTAGTGAAGGTAATCGACACGGCAAGGCGAAGGCGGGAGGAGGCACTTCATTGGGAAATAAGCCAAAATCAGTTCGGACAGATAATCCTAGAGGCAGACGGGATGAATAAGAATCGGTTCGGCTTAGTCAGTCCAGAGGTCGTTCGAAGGGGAGAGAAGGAGAGTGGGTTCGGGCTGGTGGGGAGCCCGAAGGCTATACCATCTGTGAGCTATAGACCTAAGTTAGTTTCACCAAAAGTGGATGGTTGAGGGGGACATGCTAACCTAGTTTCCTGAAATATAGATGAGGAGGTGTTATGTAATAGAAGGAGAGGTCCCCACATAATATTCCGAGGAGCCTTCACCCCTCGTATCTGTAACAGAATTATTCTCCAGGTGGACGTGGTGGCCACGTGTACGATGGGGGTAGCCCGCGAGGTAGCGATGGATCAGAGAAGAAGGATAAAAGGGAGGAGGAGGACAGAAGGAAGGAGATCCACATGATTCTAGCAAGCAAGAAACGAAGATGCAGGAGGAGAAGAGCTATCACTACCTCGCCGGAGAAGGAGAGTAGCGACCTTCGCTGTTACATCGCGTGTACTCTTTCTTGTATTGGGATTAAACTGTAAGAGGTTTTCTCCTCTGCCTCGGGAAGCTTCCTTTCTGGAAAGGAGGACGTTCATAGTTGAAAGTGCTTGGGCATTGTCCCCGGTGAGAGAGCTCACCTCCGTGGAGTAGGAATACTTATTCCGAACCACGTTACATACTGTGTTCTAGTTTTCGTTGCATGTGTTGGTTTTGCATTTCTTTGCTTCGTCTTCTCATTTTTACTGTTGCGTCATGTGAGAACCCCCAAAGCTCCCTTCGTTCCTTCGTCGCATCGAAAGGAGGTAAACGAATTTTCCTCGCTGCATCAGTTGGCACCGTCTGTGGGAAACATTTGAGCTGGACGTCGAGATGCAGCCGGAAGAGATACAACAGCCAGTTGCCTCCACAGCGGAGGAAAACCCCATTACCATTTTGCCATCACACTTGAGGGCTCTGGTGGACGACGCTATTACTGAGGCCCTCGCTAGAGAAAAAAGAAGGACCGGATATCTTCATCCTCATTCCGGTGAACCTTCTTCTCGGGGCCCACCCCTAGAAATGCCTCCTCCATCTCATGCAACCATTAATGTTGAAGTAGTGCCTGGAGAAGGACCTGGAGGGAGAGCATCTCAGAATACTATACCCTTAACCCAGACTCGACGGGAAGAACAGGGTGAAAGTCGGTCGACCAGGCCTCTAGAGGTTTATGAGCCCAGTCCTTTTACCATGGACATCCTCTCTGAAATCCCCCCATCCTACTTCCGGAATCCCCAAGTAGATAAGTATGATGGCTCGACGGATCCCGAAGAGCATCTATCACAGTTCGATGGAGCGGCCTCCCTCCACTGTTATACCGATGCCCTCAAGTGTCGAGTCTTCCGGACCACCCTAACTGGTTCGGCACAAAAATAGTTTAATACTCTGCCCCCGGGATCCATCATCTGTTTCGCTGATTTTCAGGGGATGTTCAGTTGGGAGTTCGCTAGCTGTAAGGTGTATAAGCATGACGCCTCTATCTTGATGCACATCATGCAGGGGCCCTCAGAATCACTCAGAGGGTATCTTCACCGATTTACCTCTGCAGCTATGGGTATTCCTTATGCAAGATTAGAATCTTTCAGAGTCGCTATTCTGTACGGGCTGAATGAGGGCCCCTTCCTCAGTTCCCATTTGAGACAGCCTGCTAACAGCTATGAGGAGCTGCTAAGTCATGCGGAACAATTTATCTGCGAGGAGGAAGGACTGAAAGTGCAGAGAGCTGAACGTGCTATCGCAGCAGCCCCAGCCGAAAGAACTCGCCCCGTCGCCCCTCAAGTACCCCCTCGTCGAGGATATGCGCGACCCCTTCGACTGGAGGCTCTTAGGCCTCAGTTATTGTTACAGGGCGCTCGCCTTGCACCGCCATTACAAATTATGGCCACTGATGCACCCCCACCTGCGAGGACTTGGAGAGAGCGGGAGATGGAATTCTATGATCAGTAGGGTCTACTGCAGCGACCCTTAGGATATAGGGGGATACCACGTAACCCGCCCCCCCCATTTTTCTGCAAATATCATATGGAGTATGGCCACGCTAGTGGCCGATGTTTCAAGCTATAGGAGGAGCTTGAGCACCTCCGAACCGCATACCCACAATTGCGGTTTCAGACAGGAGGGCCAGCACGGCAAGGGAAACAACCCAATATGGCCCGCCCAGGGATGTATAACCAACAACCACAAGTTACTTTCCTCCAAACGCTGTCCCAGGAGGTTGTTTCTCAAGAAGGCCCAGCAGGTGAGGGCCCCTCATCCAATCTAAATAATGCTCCCACACGGGGGGTTATTCATGTCATAGCTGGAGGACCCACTGATGGGGACTCTAACCAGGCGCGGAAGTCATACGCCCGTCTCATGGAGAGTCTGGCCATCGTCACCGACCAGACTATTCAAACTGCACCGCTCATTTCATTCGGGCCGGAAGATCTCCAAGGTGTCCTACTGCCCCACACGGATGCCTTAGTTATCCGAATATCCCTGGCCAATTACGAAGTGGCCAGGGTGTTGGTCGACTCGGGAAGCTCTGTCAATATCCTTTTCCAGGAAGCTTTTGGATAGATGCAGCTGGGAAATGCTCAGCTAGAAGATGTGGCCACACTCCTCTTTGGGTTCGCAGGGCATGTGGTTCACCCCATAGGGTAGATTTCACTGCCCCTGACTCTGGGCGTAAAGCCCAGCCGAAAAACCAGTATAATCCCTTTCCTCATCGTGGATGCTCCGTCCACTTATAATGCCATTCTTGGTCATCCTTTCCTGGTAGCTCTGCATCGAAGTTGAAGTTCAGTTGGGCGGTTGGTGGAAAGTCCGAGGGAAGAAGGCGCCAGAGCTGTATGCGGATGGTTGGGATGACCAGAAGAAGGCCCAAACCGATGATCTCAAAGGGAAAGCTATCATCATTTCCGATGTCTGCGTCCTGGAAGAATCCCCCCCAAAGCAGACAAAATAGAGAAAGGAGAGCTGGTGGAAATAGCTCTGGGAAAAACCACACGGGTGGCGCAGCAGCTGGAGGCCAAGGAGGAGCTGGTGGCCTGCTTGAAGAAGAATGAAAACATCTTTGCCGGAGATGTGCATGATCTCACGGGGATTAACCCTCGTGTGGCTGAACACCATCTTAACATAACCAGAGGAGTCCGACCCGTCCAACAGAAGCGGTGACACTTTGGATCTGAGAAGGACAAGGTCATAGCTGAAGAAGTGGACAAATTGTTAAAGGTGGGTCATGTGAAGGAAATCCAATTTCCCGAGTGGGTTTCCAATGTAGTCTTGGTCCCCAAGCCTTCTGGGCAGTGGAGGATGTGTATAGATTTTTGTGATTTGAATAAAGTGTGCCCTAAAGACTGCTACCCCTTGCCTCGTATTGATCAGTTAGTAGATTCTACGGTAGGGTATGAAGTGGTGTCCTTGATGGATGCATACCAAGGATACCATCAAATACCCTTGGCTAAAGAAGATCATAAGAGGGTTAGCTTTGTGACGGCAGGAGGGTTATACGCCTATGTGGTAATGCTCTTCGGTTTAAAGAATGCAGGGGCCACCTATCAACGACTGATGGACAAGATTTTTGTGGAGCAGAAAGGAAAAAATGTGGAGGTTTACATGGATGACATCCTAGTCAAATCAAAAACTACTCGGGATTTGGTCAAGGATTTAACTGAAACCTTCGCTACATTGAGACGGTATAATATGAAGCTGAACCCTAAAAAATGCCTATTCGGAGTAAAAAGCGGCAAATTCTTGGGGTATATAGTAACTGAGAAAGGGTTGCAGGCTAACCCTGAGAAGGTGCAAGCGTTGTGCAATATGAAGTCACCCACTAACTTGCAAGAGACTCAAAAGTTGGTGGGCAGGATTGTTTCCTTATCCCGATTTATAGCCAGATCGGCGGACAAAGGGTTACCTTTCTTCAAGATTCTGCGTAAAGCTACCAAATTTCAGTGGGACGATCAATGCGAGCAGACTTTCCAGGAGTTGAAGAAATATTTGGCTGGGCTCCCACTGTTAGCCAAACCAGCAGCTGGAGAACCATTATGGATGTATTTGGCTGTCTCGGAGGGAGCTATCAGTTCGGTTTTGCTGAAACAAGAAGGTTCTCACCAACAGCCTATTTATTATACGGCCCGTATTGAAGAAATTTGAATCCCGTTATACAGAGCTAGAGAAGCTGGCATATATTCTAGTTCTGACCGCCCGCAAATTGAGGCCGTACTTTCTGGCTCATCCCATCACTGTTCTAACTCACAGTGAACTGGGTAAGGTCGTTACTAAGCCCAACTTCTCCGAAAGATTGACCAAATGGGTGATAGAATTAAGTGAGTATGATATTCACTACCAACCCCGAACCGTTATCAAGGCCCAGGCGCTCGCGGATTTTCTGGCGGAGGTACCTTTTGGCTCAGAGGATGACTCGTCAACAAAAGATGAAGGATCAGATGCATGGAACATATTTGTCGACGGTTCTTCAGGATCTACGGGTAGCGGTGTCAGTATTTTGTTAATTTCCCTTGATAAAGAGGAGACCCACATAGCCGTATGCCTGGGGTATCGGGCATCCAATAATGAGGCAGAGTATGAAGCCATTCTAGCGGGATTGCAGGCTGCCAAGGCGGTAGGGGCTTCTTGTATTATAATCCATTCGGATTCCCAGCTGGTGATATCACAACTTCAAGGTTCTTTCGTGGTTCGGGAAGAAAGGTTGCACAAGTATTTGAAAGCTTTCGAGAAAGAAAAAGCTCAGTTTCAACAAGTCCTCTTGAAGCAAATTCCAAGGGAGAGTAACGGGATAGCTGATGAATTGGCTCGGATGGCTAGCACTATGGAAGGAGTGAAATCATTGGAAACGATCCATGTGGAAATCCCTACTTCTCTAGCGATATGCAATGTGGAGGAAGTGGCGCCCGAACCAGACCAAATCCCTGATTGGAGGACCGACATCATAGCTTATTTACAGTATGGAAAGGTCCCTGAAGAAAAAGGAGCGGCATCTGCTTTAATGTACAGAGCCAGACGATTCACCCTCTTAAACGAAGACTTATACAAGACGTCTTTCGGACGACCCTTATTGAAATGTTTAGGAAGTGAGGATGCTGAATGGGTACTTTGGGAGATTCATGAAGGTTGTTGCAGTAATCATCTGGGGGGAGAGCTTTAGCAAGGAAGGCCCTGTTAGCAGGATATTTTTGGCCTACCCTCCAACAAGATGCCGCTCGTATAGTGCAAACTTACCCAGCTTGTCAAAAGCATAGCAATCGGTCCGAATGACCGGCTGAATTAATGAGAGTTGTGGTTGCTTCATGTCCTTTTAATCAATGGGGAATGGATATAGTGGGTCCGATGCCTGTGGCACCTTTGCAGAAGAAATTTTTATTGGTGGTCGTAGATTACTTCTCCAAGTGGGTGGAAGCAGAGTCTCTTGTCAACATTACCGAGAATGCTGTAATCCAATTCCTATGGAAGAATATTGTTTGTCGATATGGTATTCCTTGGAGGATAGTTAGTGATAATGGACGTCAATTCTAGGGCAAAAAGATTAAAGAATGGTGCCAAAGTCTCAATATTCAGCAAGCCTTTACTTCAGTAGCCCATCCCCAAGCTAATGGGCAAGTGGAAGTCACTAATAGGATTCTTATTCAAGGGTTGAAGACCAAATTGGAGGCTCAGAGGGGGAACTGGGTAGAAGAGCTACCTGGAATCCTGTGGGCCTACCGAACCACACCCAAAGCTGCGACAGGAGAAACTCTGTTCAGTTTGGTATATGGGACGGAAGCTGTTATTCCGGTCGAAGCTCTTTTAAGCAGCGCCCGAATAGAAATGTACGAGCCGGAGCAGAACCAAATTATTCGAAGCACTGAGTTGGACTTGGTGGAAGAAAAGCGGGAGACGACATAGAGGCAAGCGGAGTTTTACAAGCAGAGAGTGCAGCAAGCTTTAATAAGAAGGTGATGCATCGAAGATTTCAGGAGGGGGATTTGGTTCTGCGTAAAGTTAATCCCGCTGGAGATCCCAAAAAGTTAGCTCCAAACTGGGAAGGACCCTATGAAGTAACGTGTCGTGTGGCGGGGTCAGCATATTATTTGAAAGATGACCAGGGTAAAGAATTTCCGCGACCCTGGAACGCCATTCATTTGAGACCTTTTCACACTGTATAAGGAGTGGTGGATAGAAGAAAAAGAGTTGTGAGGCTCCCGAAGGAGTGTACTTCATAACTTGTTGTATTAATTAGCTATGCAGCGAACCCAAGTTTGATTGATGAGCCATTTACAGTCGTGTTACAGGACCTATAATAAACTATGAAAGAGAAAAAAGGATGAAAAAGGGAGTCCTGTTCCGGAGCCATACATCAAGTTATAATTTGAACTGATCGGGAGGATAGCGTCGAAAGCCGACTTCCCAATTTAAAGAAAAAGTGGGGTAGTTTGCGAGAGGAAGTCCTTGATCAACATATTGCCGAACCGCTTCGTTAAACCCATCTTAATATGTGGCGCGCAGCAAGATGGTTAACCGCTCCTGCCGATTCAGGCGGTCGAGACTCCGATCCCGGTGGAGTCTGTGACATTTTTCTTGTTTCTCACGGAGAGCTCGGCTCATGTCACTATAATGTCTGGATACTTCCATAATGGCATCTGCTAAGATTGAAATATTGTCAGCTCGGGAAGTTTGGTCCTGCTGGACAAGGCGTGTCATCTCCATTATGTTCTGACGCATCGAAGCTGAAACTCCATCTACCACTTCAGAATAGGATTTGGTGCAGACAAACTCAGTGCTCAGCCTCCGGAGGGAGGTTTCTTGCCTGCGTAGACGGGCGTGAGCATTCACCCTAGAATTTATGAGGGAAGAGTTTTCTTGTACCTCCTTGCACAGGCGAGTGCGGAGGTCCCCTATTTTATCCTCTGTTTTCTGGTGCTGAACCCGAAGACGGGCGATGGTATCCGAATCTCGTTGCTTCCCCTGAAGGAGCTCCGTTACCTGATCCCGAAGATTTATCAACTCTTGAGAGGAGGAAGACTCCTGATCAGGATGTGCCAGCTGAATATCCCGCGGAAGTAAGGATGGTTCCGTGCCAGCTCTCTGTTGTTCTTGTAATGCCGCTATAGTATCGACATCTTGTTGAAGTTGGTGGCGAGCATCTGTTAGTTGCTCCCGACATTGTTGCAGTTGCTGCGATAGAAGATATTCTCTATTTTGGGCAGCCACCAAATCCTCCCGTTGCTGCTGTTCCAACTTTAGAGATTGAGCTCGATATTATTGGAGGGAGCGATCTAACTCTTGATAGTTGGTTAGGGCCTGTACGCCGGTTGTTGAAAGGAAATCATACAGTAAGAAAAGTTAAAGAGGTTGATTGAAGAAACATACCAATTCTAGAGCGTGGTGCAAGCCTTCCATCCGGGGAGCCAATTCTTCTAAATTTAATATTCGAAGACTCCGGGGGGGGAAGGGAAGAAGAAGGGGCAGACGATACTGAAGGTGGGGGTTCACTGATAAGAGGAAGAATAGGGGCGGTAGCCATAGGTTGAAGCGGGGGTTCGAAGGGGAGAGAAGGAGGAGCACTGGCCAGAAGGTTCACCGGGGACGAAGTTGTTGGGATGTATACTGAAAGCCTAGCTCTTTTGTATGAACATCTTTATTTTGAAATAAGAATCACATGATCATTGTTTGCACTTTATTTATATATGTGCATATTGTCTAATACTTTACATTGTAGATAACATGGTGCTTGGGTGTGGCACAGAAGATCATGTTATCAGTCCCTTGTAGAATATAAGTAGAGGCTCACAACCAAGATGGTTTTGGACAAACCATTGGCATGGTTGTAGTGTAGCTTGGTATTGTTTTGTCTTGAACATAGAGTTACACTAGTACACTTAGGTGTATTGGCGACGACATAGAGGTGATTGATTTATTCTTGTTGCATAATTGAATCGGACCTCGGATATTATGTTGTACATGCTCTTAATCCCGATATAATAATGAGCACATGTACTTAATATTTATTTCTTTGATTTACCAGAGGGTGAGATTTCTATGGATTAAATCAATATGCCCGGTAAGTGGGGAAATGATATTATTTACATGGTGTGTCATTGATTATAGGAGGAAACCGTGTCCTATGTATTAGGTTGATGATATCCCCTTGAGGAGCTCATAAGGTTCATCATGTAAACCCTGCTGGTTGACTTAGTCAACATGATGATAAGGTTGAGTGGTACTACTCGAGGAGTTAGATGTTAATTAATTGATGGTCAGTAAATCAATTAATTGACGGACATTCTATATCTTAAACACGGGGAGATGGATGTACAAATAATATATGGAGCCCATATTAATTTATGGGGGTTGGTGAGGTAGTTCGATGATGATCCTCTAGTGGAATGGAACATCATTGATGGATCAAGTTTGTGTGGTTCCGATCCATCGGGTGGACAAGACCCAACTCCTCCTCTGTTGGAATGTATACTGAAAGCCTAGCTCTTTTTGTATGAACATTTTATTTTGAAATAAGAATCACATGATCATTATTTGCATTTTATATATTCATTATATATGTGTGCATATTGTCTAATATTTTACATTGTAGATAACATGGTGCTTGGTGTGGCACAGAAGATCATGTTACGAGTACCTTGTAAAATATAAGTAGAGGCTCACAACCAAGATGGTTTTGGACAAACCATTGGCATGGTTGTAGTGTAGCTTGGTATTGTTTTATCTTGAACATAGAGTTACACTAGTACACTTAGGTGTATTGAGTAGGACCGACATAGAGGTGATTCAATTTAGTACTGACTACATAATTGAATCGGACCTCGGATATTATGTTGTACATGCTCTTAATCCCGATATAATAACGGGCACATGTACTTAGTGTTTATTTCTTTGATTTACCAGTGGGTGAGATTTAGATGGATTAAATCAATATGCCCGGTAAGTTGGGAAATAATATTATTTACATGATGTGCCGTTGATTATAGGAGGAAACCGTGTCCTATATATTAGGTTGATGATGTCCCCTTGAGGAGCTCATAAGGTTCATCATGTAAACCCAGCTGGTTGACTTAGTCAACATGATGATAAGGTTGAGTGGTACTACTCGAGGAATTAGATGTTAATTAATTGATGGTCAGTAAATCAATTAAATGACGGACATTCGATATCTTAAACATGGGGAGATTAATGTACAAATAATATATGGAGCCCATATTGATTTATGGGGGTTGGTGAGGTAGTTCAATGATGATCCTCTAGTGGAATGGAACATCATTGATGGATCAAGTTTGTGTGGTTCCGATCCATCGGGTGGCCAAGACCCAACTCCTCCTTATGGTCCCTATCGTAGCCTAATATAATCCTTGTGAAGTCTAGATCCATGAATGTAAAACAAAACCTAGAACCAACGGTTGGGATTAAATCCCTAGATCCGATGGTTAGGATGAAATCCTAGAATCGACGGTAGGAATTAAATCCCTAGATCCGACGGTTGGGATAAAACCCTAGATCCGACGGTTGGGATGAAACCTTAGATCCGACGGTTGGGATGAAATCCTAGATCCGACGGTTGGGATTAAACTCTAGATCCGACGGTTGGGATAAAACCCTAGATCCGACGGTGGAGATTAAATCCCTAGATCCGACGGTGGAGATTAAAGGAGGCTTAAGCCTAATTATATAAATAGAGTCTTAGGTTGGGCGGCAAGGATGATTGAAAGAATTAGGGTTTGGCTTTTGGAGGTGGGTGGCTAGGGTTTGGAGCTAGGGTTGGCAACTTCTTCTTCCTTCTAGTTGTTCTGGCGCCCAACTTGCACCATCAATACTTGGCGGCGCCCAACCTTAAGGTCTTTCCCTTCTTCCTTGGCCGGCGGTTCTCCTCCCATTGGTGGCGGTTCTCTTCCTTCTCCTATTCTCCAAAGTGGCGTGGCAACTCTTTGAAGTTGGCGGCGCATCATCCATTGCTCCTTGGCCGGCGGTTGCACCAAATTCCCTAATTTGGTGGCCGGTTCTAGATAGGAAAGGTATTTGCGAGTTCTTCTCTTTGTTCGCAGCGGACAAGGTAGAGAAGAAAGCGATCTAGAAGGCTTCTACTCGTGGAGGAACTTCGTCCACACGTCGTCCACGAGAAGGATAGGACATACGGTAGAAGATCGTGAGGTATAAAGTTATTTTAACTTTATGTACAGATCTGAGCATGTTCTTATTTGTTTTGATTATGCATGTGTGTGTATGAATATATATTGTATAATCATGGACCCCGAAGACAAACACAAAAACCGGCGATCCATCCGTCGTCTCTTCCGCGGCTAACCAACTAGAAGAGTTGTGTTGCTTGAACAACTAGTTTGTTCAAGCGACCACTCAAGTTGTTAGCACGACGACGAAATGGTGTTGTTAAGGAAGCTCATCCCATCCGGATTAATCCTTTCATTAGTAAAAATTTTAATCCGGGGACATGGGAGCCAATGAGCCTCCGAAGCATCCACCCTACATCCTCATGGTCCCTATCGTAGCCTAATATAAACCTCATGAAGTCTAGATCAAATGATGGAAAACAAATCTCTAAATCCGACGGTTGTGATTAAATCCCTAGATCCGACGGTTGAGATTAAATCTCTAGATCCAACGGTTGGGATTAAAACCCTAGAACCGACGGTTGAGATTAAATCTCTAGATCCGACGGTTGAGATTAAAACCCTAGAACCGACGGTGGAGATTAAACAAAGGCCTAAACCTAACTCTATATATAAGGGAGCATGGGTTGGGCGGAAAATAGTTTTTTTTGGATGATGGAAATTAGGGTTTAGCCTCTCTTTGCTTGGGCGGCAAGAAACCCTAAGGAGGAAACCCTAATGTGGGTTTGGCTCCTTGGGTTGGGGGCCATTGTGAGGAAAGGAGAGTGGGCGGCAACTTGTGGAAGAGTTCTTCTTCTTCCTAGGGAAGGTGGCCGATTCTAGATCTCCTCCTTCCACCATGGTTGGACGGCAAGAAATAGGAAGAGGCTAGGGTTAGGGTTTAGTCCATGATGGTGGGCGGCACCCCTTCTTCCTCCTTCCTTTTTGGTTTGGTCGGCGCCCAAGCTTCACCCTTCTTTCTATGGATTAGGTTGGTTTGGGAAATTAGGGTTTGCCCTTTCATTAGTGGGCGGCAAGAAACCCTAGAGCTTTCCTTTCCTTGGTTGGGCGGCTAGGTTATGGAAAGGAAAGTGGGAGGCAACTATAGGAGAGGATATCTTCTTCTTCTTCCTAGGGTGTTGCCGGCTCCTAGATCTTTTCCCTCTACCTTAGTCGGCGCTCAACCTATTCCTCTCATCCTCTTCTTGTTCTCTTTGGACCGGCGGCAAACATCATGCTTGGAGCTTAATGGTTGGTCCTAGATAAGAGATGAGTTTTGTTTCCATTTTGTTCTCTCTATTCTTGGGGCCGGCGGGATCAATCCTTTGTGGATTGGTGGTTGGCTCAAGCAAGAAGGGAAAGAGAGTTCTTCATTCTTTGGATTGAAGAAGATCTAGGAAGCTTCAACTTGTGGAGGATCTTCGTCCACACGAAGTCTACAAGGAGGTTAGGACATACGATAGAAGATCAAGAGGTATAAAAGTTTTACAACTTTTATTATTGTTCTTTGCATGTTCTTATTGATATGCTAGCTTATGTTCTTTTTGTTCTTTATGTTGATTATACTAGTTTACATTTGTATGTATTTGTATAAGCATGGACCCCGAATAAGAAACACAAAAACCGGCGATCCGTCCATCGTCTCTTCCGCGGCTAATCGACTAGAAGAGTTTGGTTGCTTGAACAACTAGTTTGTTCAAGCGATTGCTCGAGTCGTTGGCACGACGACGAATTGGTTGTGCTTAGGAAACTCATCCCATCCGGATTAGTTTTTCATTGGTGAAAATTTTAATCCGGGGACATGGGAACCATTGAGCCTCCGAGGAATAACACGTCACCAACAGAAGTCGAGGGCAAAGAATCGGGACTAGGAGGGGGAAAGTGTACTACGGCTGGTGGTGAGGTGGGCACATCAAAAGTTGCGAAAGGGAATTGATTTGGCGAGGAATCTGGGGAGGATGATATGATGAGCATAGGGCTGGAGGAGACTTCGTTGGGAAGGCGAGAAGTAGAAGGAGATGGGCTAGTGCCCATAGGAGGCGAAGAGCTCTTCAGGCGAAGGGCGGAAGGGGAAATAGGCAGTGGGGAAATGTCAATTACCATGGGATCAAAGATGGAAGCGTGTTTCGTGGAAAATGAAGGCAAGGATGCACAAGTATCTATAGTTGAGTGACATGGACGCATGATCTCCCTAGAATCATCTTCGGGTTGTGATGAGGGAGGAGGCGACACCTGCATACCCGAGGTGGAGTGGAAGGAAAGGGGAGAGTTAGGGTTTGTCGGTTGCATCGGGGAGGAAGATGGGATGATTATTGAAGTTTCGCATGGGGTGGATGTAGCAGGGGTTTCAGACGGAGGTGGAGGAGAAAGTAGAGATGTGATAGGGGGACAGTGGTAGACAGGGGCGAAGGTAAAGATGAAGCTGGCGGCTGACCATCACCCCGTTTGGCCCGTGGGTAACGGCTTGCTATTTTGCGGAAGAAAGAGAAATGCATCCTGTCCGTGGGGGAAGGAAAGAAAATGCAGAAGGGGATGATTGGGGGCATTGGAAGATGGCGGCGGAAAGAAGAACAAATGCAGAAAAGGAAGACGAGAAGGCGAAAGGGATAAAGATAACTAAAGAGAGGAAGATGAAGTATCCCCTATAAAAGGAGGAAGAAATGGGTTGATAATGGCTATTGGGCTCCTAGTTAGTAGAAAGGGAGGCCCTAAGCAGAAGGGTAACGAAGATTTATTTCTTTGATGACCTGCTATATAATAAAACCCTTGCTTTCAATAGAGAGGATGGATGAGGGCGTTCTCTTCGGGACGAAAGAAGGAAGAGTAGCGGTGAAGAAGCAGCTCACATTTTATGCTGAAGGCCTTTGAGAAAATATATATTATTTTATCCCCATGCGGTGGTGGAATGAAAGAACTGAGATCTCCTCAGTTATATATCATTTTTATCCACACGAAGCCGAAGAAGTTGAATTCATTATTCAACTATATATTATTTTATCCCCGTGTGGTGGTGGAACGGAAGAACTGAGATCTCCTCAGTTATATATCATTTTTATCCCCGCGAAGCGGAAGAAGTTGAATTCATTATCAAACTATATATTATTTTATCGCCGTGTGGTGGCGGAATGGAAGAACTGAGATCTCCTCAGTTACTTATCATTTTTATCTCCGCGAAGCGGAAGAAGTTGAATTCATTATTCAACTATATATTATTTTATCCCCATGTGGTGGCGGAACGGAAGAACTGAGATCTCACCGCTATTATATATTTTTATCCGCGAAGAAGTTGAATTCATTATTCAACTATATATTATTTTATCCCCGTGTCGTGGCGGAACGGAAGAACTGAGATCTCCTCAGTTATATATCATTTTTATCCCCGCGAAGCGTAAGAAGTTGAATTCATTATTCAACTATATATTATTTTATCCCCGTGTGGTGGCGGAACGGAAGAACTGAGATCTCCTAAGTTACTTATCATTTTTATCCCCTCGAAGCGGAAGAAGTTGAATTCATTATTCAACTATATATTATTTTATCCCCGTGTGGTGGCGGAACGGAAGAACTGAGATCTCCTCAGTTATATATCATTTTTATCCCCGCGAAGCGGAAGAAGTTGAATTCATTATTCAACTATATATTATTTTATCCCAGTGTCATGGCGGAATGGAAGAACTGAGATCTTCTATGTTATATATCATTTTTATCCCCGCGAAGCGGAAGAAGTTGAATTCATTATTCAATTATATATTATTTTATCTCCGTGTGGTGGCGAAACGGAAGAACTGAGATTTCCTCAGTTATATATAATTTTTATCCCCGTGAAGCGGAAGAAGTTGAATTCATTATTCAACTATATATTATTTTATCCCCGTGCGATGGTGGAACGGAAGAACCGATATCTCCTTAGTTATATATCATTTTTATCCCCGCGAAGTGGAAGAAGTTGAATTCATTCTTCCACTATATATTATTTTAACCCCGTGTCGTGGCGGAACGGAAGAACTGAGATCTCCTAAGTTATATATCATTTTTATCCCTGCCAAGCGGAAGAAGTTGAATTCATTATTCAACTATATATTATTTTATCCCCGTGTGGTGGCGGAACGGAAGAACCGAGATCTCATCAGTTATATATCATTTTTATCCTCATGGCAAGAAGTTGAATTCATTATTCAACTATATATTATTTTATCCCCGTGGTGGGAATGGAAGAACTGAGATCTCTCGTTATATATCATTTTTATCCTCGCTGAGCAAGAAGTTAATTCATTATTCAACTATATATTATTTTATCCCCGTGTGGTGGCGGAACGGAAGAACTGAGATCTCCTCAGTTATATATCATTTTTATCCCCGCGAAGCGGAAGAAGTTGAATTCATTATTCAACTATATATTATTTTATCCCTGTACGGTGGTGGAACGGAAGAACTGAGATCTCCTCAGTTATATATCATTTTTATCCCCGCGAAGCAGAAGAAGTTGAATTCATTCTTCAACTATATATTATTTTATCCCCGTGTGGCGGTGAAGCAGCAGAGTCGGGTCATTTAGCGACTCTATATTATTATATTCCTAGTAGGGTAAAGGGGTAGAAGAGCCGAAGTATGCTCTAGGTATGTTTCATTCTATTGTGGTATGAGGGAGGTAAAATAGGGCATAACTTAAGAAACACTGGAAGAAGAAGACAAGTGGGAAAAGTTCATTTCTTTAGAAAAATTACACATTTTAATCCTTTTTACAAGAAGAAAATAAGATACCCTTATATATATAGGGTATTACAGTTCTTTGTTAGGAGGAGCTGATAGAGTTTCTTTGTGCGGCGGAGGTTGGCACATTAGTTGTCGAAAGTAGGATTACTGCAGGAAGATCTGCTTAGATAGTTCCTTCTGGGACCCTGCTAGCTATTGGCGTAAAGAGTAGTTACTGGCAGAAACCTCCCTCAACCGCTGCTGCAAATACCTCACTTGTTCTTCCAGGTTAGCAATATAGCATTGCTCATTCACATTTTCTTCAGCAGGAAAGGAATTGCTGCCTTGCTCAGACATTTTGTCCATAGCTAGTTTAATAGAAAGAAGAAGATGGATGTTATACACCCGGGGTTGGAGGTCCTTATAACGATGGAGGCGGAGGGCACATTTATTAGAAAAGGAAGGAAGGATAATGAATGCTAGTAAAGAAGGGGAAACGTAACGACAGTAGGCGAAAAGTCGCTGGTATAGTAGTTACAAGGAAAAAGGGTCCGAATCCCCTAGAGATGGTAAAAGAAAGTATGTTCAGGCGAGATTACAGTCTTTCTGATGACAGAAACCTTACCTCCACAGGAAAATGACAAAAACTGATACCAATTCCCTCTTTCATTTTTATTAACATACTTAAAATGATTACATCGTTTAATCTATCAAGGTTTTCTATGATTGCTCTTAACAGAAGAGGTGGGAGAGGGCTTCTCGGGAGGGGAGGGTGCCAAGATGACCTTGTAGAGCTCGCCTTGAGCAGAAGGAATGACCGGTGGACCTTCATCAAAAGGAGGCGGACGGATCCTCGCAGGGGAGACTGGAATGACTGGTGGACCTTCATCAAAAGGAGGTGGACAGATCCTCGTCGGGGAGACTGGAATGAAGGCCAGGGCCGGTGGAAGTGGGGGAAGTTCAGCGGAGGCCCAGGGATCTTCTACTGTGTACTCCCATGTTAAACGAGGGTTCCACACCCGATTGCGGAAAGAAGGGAAGGGTGCTCAATAAGACCTCCCCGTGGGAGGGGAGGGAGCTGTGGTATGAGGCGGAAAAGGAAGGGAGCAGAAAGATGAGGTAGCTGTCGAGCGGGTCTCAGAATCTTCAGCGTCTCCGGAAAGCCAGTTCCACAGCTCGAAAGATTCAGAGTCCGAAGAAATCTCAATGGGGTGTTCCGCTGAAGCCATGAGAGTGAGGTGGAAGGACGAAGACATGGAGGGTGATAATTTATAGTTGAGGGAAAGGAACTGCAGTAGTTCTTGGGAAGGGGAAGAAGATGAAGAGACTGATATCGTAATGACAGTAGCATAGGTACTTATCAAGATATCGTTTCCGAAGCAGTAAGAGAGACGGTGAAGATCAACAGGCGAAAGTCATTTAATTTTTGTCCGAGCCAAAATTGGGTTGGATACGAATAAGACCATCTGAAACCTTATGAGTGAGTTCCCAAACAAACGAGGTGATTGCGCCGTGCGATACGAGAAAAGAAACATCAGCGTAAAAAGAGAAAAACACAAAATTGGTTCAGAGTTCTCGACCCACGAGGAGGCATACAAGGAGAACAACAAAAAGCTGCATTAATACAATTACTCTTCATCATTACAAAAGGAGTCATTACAGGAAGTAGGATGTTAGGAGTTACATCTCAAACAATTCGGGCGGACACTTAAATAAGGCATCTACGGGATTTAAATAACTAGTGTCCGTACCGGGGGGCGGATATCCCCGTTCAACATTTAGAGCCGAAGACCCATCAAAGCCTAGTATGAACAGGTCCACCCCCTTCTTGACATATCACCCTTTTAGATCAACTTCCTGTTCCTGCAACTGGGACTGTTAGCTGGTTAGATGAGCCTGACAATTAGCCAGCTGGGTTTGTCTTTCAGTCAGCTGGGCCGCCAAGGCATCCTTCTCAGTGGTTGCTTGTATGGCTTGCCATCCCAGAGTTGAAAGGGCTTCAGAGTATTCTTTATGGAGGGCAGACTGTTGCCGAGCCGCTGCTGATAGAGCTTGAGGAAGAGCAGCCACCACGGAGGAGAGTTCTTGGCACTTCTCTATGCAAGATTTCTTAGTGGCTTCCTGAGCTTGGCGTTCGATCCCAAATGGGTGGCGTTCTTCTTTGGAGCTATTGGATAGCAGTCGAAGAATCGGCGGCTTTAATAATGGCGGCCCTGAGCTGCCCCTTATATTCTTTTAGTTCATGGGCAAGGATATCCACCTGCTGTAGTTCGCTGGACTGGAGGAAAACTTGCTATTTGAGGTCTTCATTCCTTCGCTGAAGCTCCTCCTTTTCACTTTGGACCAGGGCCAATTGTGTCATAGCATCTTCACATTGGCTCCTCAGGTCAGATTTTTTCTCTTCTCTCTCGCTTAACTGCCGAACGAGTTGTTTCTGCTGTGCTAGAGAGGCAAAGTGGCGTGTCTCTACGCCGGATCGAATTCGAGGTGAACTACCATTTCTTTGTCTGGGTCCGAGTCCTAGAGGAAAGAAATCACCATCAGTATATGCTGACACACAGAAATACGTACAGTAAAGATGAGAAGGGGACAATAGGTACCTCAGCCAGCAATTTGCCTACTTGTTCGCAGGGGCCTTGCACGCCTGATTGATTGAAAAATTTCACCTCCGAAGGGTGACGAATTTGCAGCAGAGACCCCAATGTAGCCCTTGAGGGGGTCGGAAGAGGAAGGTCCTCTCCTTCGGAGGGAAGTGTGGGTTCGACCCGCTGGAGAGGGGCGGGAGAAGTAAGTGTGTCGGAGGGGATAAGAGCAGAGATGGACTCGGTTCGGGAAGGCAAGGGAGAATCATGTGAAGGGGGAGATGAATTAGGAGAATGGGAAGGAGAGTCCCCTCCTTGAGGAGATGAAGACGGGACGGATAAGGTAATATCCTTTCTCCTCGGTTCTTTGATGGTTAAGGATCGCGAACTAGGTTGACCGAAAGAGGAAGGGGGAAGAGCAGATGAATTCGGGGCTCCTTTCTTAATGAGCCACAGTTTCTTCCGAGGAGAAGAAGGAGCTGCCACCGATTTACCCCTCTTTGTTGAGGTCTTCTTCTTCTTGGCGGCCTCAACCTCTTCTCCTTTCACCAAAGCATCCTGCATTAGATTATCTACAAAATGCATTGGTAAGAAAGATGAATAATGCAGGGAGAAAGTTATATTGAAGGGTGAGTGTCATCCTACCTATAGCAACTGAGGTCATTGAAGGGAGAGGGGATAGTCCGAAGTGGCTAAGGAGGGGAGTTTTCATTAAATGATCCGAACAGTAATGCGACTCTCCCAGGATTCTATAAACTTGTGAGAAAGTGCATTGGGTCCTCATCTCTCGGATTGAAGGCAGTTCGGGAAGTTCTAACTTCTAGGTATCTGAGTAAGGTAAAGCCGAAGTCAGACAAAGAAGTACAATTCTTTCCCATCCTTATGGGAAGTAGGCATACTACGGACGATGTATAAAAAGGCCTTCCTTGGAAGATTTCAATTGAAAGAAACAATGGAATATTTGAGGGGTTAAAGAGAGGTTTAGATGTTGAAACTCTATAGAGGTCCCTGACAGAATGCAAAAGGAATTAGGGGTAAATTGGTTTAAGGGTAGTCCATAAAAGTCTAAGATGTCTAGATAGATGGAAGGCGCTGGGAGAGACAGGCCATTGATAAACTGTTCGGAGAAGAAACAAGTTAGACCAGGAGGAGGACAGTGTGGTCGATGCATCTTGGTCAGAAGCAAGATTTTAGGAAGGGTCTATAAACCTGTCCTTAAGGTTAAAGAAATAATGGTCACGGTCTAGTTGGGTTATGGTGTGCTCATACCACGCTGGTGAGGGAATGGTCTTAGGGGCCATAGGTATAAAATAGGACCGAATACTTACTTGAGGGGTTAGAGGAAGAGCGTATAAGAAGGAAAGGGCTGGGTCGCTGAAATGCCGCGGGTGAAAATCGCAGGAAAGAAGAAGTGGAAGGGACGGGATTGTTGGGCACACTAAGTAATACCTAAAAGAAAAAGGCGGAGGTTTATATAGGGTTTTTATGACGGTTCGACTATAGGGGAGAGAAGGAGAATCGGGGCCCATGGGCCCATTAGGCCGCCTCAAGTATATGCCATGGAGCTATAAGAGAAGAGTAAATTTGAATTGATAAGCCAAGGATAAGTAGGAACTTTATATAGTTGGAAAGTCAAGCTTATAACTTCGCTTGACTATTTTTTGGGGTTGACTAATGATACCGCCGTTACCTCTTCTCTATGAACTAGATAGGAGGGCTCACAGGCAAGGCGTTACCCGAACCAATTAGCGGGTTCAGCGAAGAAAAAAGAGAGGAACGGTTTAGGCGCAAGCGCCTGAAATAATTGGCACGGGAAAGCTAGTGAAAGGCGGCGGGAGGAGGCACCGCTGAAATAAGCAATCGGTTCACTGATAAGCCTAGAGGTAGACGGGACGGATAAGAATCGGTTCGGCCAGATAAGCCTAGAGGCAGACGGGATGGATAAGAATCAACTCGACCTAGTCAGTCCAGAGGTCGTTCGAAGGGAAGAGAAGGAGAGTGGGTTTGGGCTAGTGGGGAGCCCAAAGGCTATACCATCTGTGAGCTATAGACCTAAGTTAGTTTCACCAAAAGTGGATGGTTGAGGGGGACAAGCTAACCTAGTTTCCTAAAATATAGATGAGGAGGTGTTATCTAACAGAAGGAGAGGTCCCCACATAAGATTCCGAGGAGCCTTCGCCCCTCGTATCTGTAACAGAATTATTCTCCAGGTGGATGTGGTAGCCACGTGTACGATGGGGGTAGCCCGCGAGATAGCAATGGATCAGAGAAGGAGGATAAAAGGGAGGAGGAGGACAGAAGGAAGGGGATCCGCATGATTCTAGCAAGCAAGAAACGAAGAGGCAACAGGAGGAGAGCTATCACTACCTCGCCGGAGAAGGAGAGTAGCGACCTTTGCTGTTACATCGCGTGTACTCTTTCTTGTATTGGGATTAAACTGTAAGAAGTTTTCTCCTCTGCCTCGGGAAGCTTCCTTTCCGGAAAGGAGGACGTTCATAGTTGAAAGTGCTTGGGCATTGTCCCCGGTGAGAGAGCTCACCTCCGTGGAGTAGGAATACTTATTCCGAACCATGTTACATCCTGTGTTCTAGTTTTCGTTGCATGTGTTGGTTTTGCATTTCTTTGCTTCGTCTTCTCATTTTTACTGTTGCGGCCTGTGAGGACCCCTAAAGCTCCCTTCGTGCCTTCGTCGCATTGAAAGGAGGTAAACAAATTTTCCTCGCTGCATCAGTTACTAAAGTCTTTGGCCAAAACATTACATGTTTAGAGTAAGGTACTCTTGGATACATGTGCAGTAACTAGAATTCGTAGGATGAGGAAATGATACTTGGGCTAGGTGTGACATAGTCAGCCTAGTGGAGACTGACATTATAGACCATGTCCATAACCAAGTGGGTATAAGATATGTGAAGGGAACGGGGCACAATTCATTATAGCTGCTGAAGGGTTTTAGAAGTAGTTCTGGATCAACCATTGATTTTTCGGTTAATTGGGGATCATGATGTACTACTTGGTTCCACTCATGATCGTTCTATAATTAATGGTTAATTATAGATGGCTAACATAAACCGAGAACCTATTTGGTCACACGCACAATGAGCGTAATCCGAAGGATTTAAAATGAGCTTGGGAATGAGATTCTCATATCGAGAGAAACTAGGTTTGGTTGGACCAAACAAGGATCGAGCATGAAATCATTTCAGTCACAATGGAAGCGTGGATGGGTCGTGTCTTATGAAGACATGATGGATGAACCAAATTGGTTTGGTTCTAATCCAATGGTGGAGAATAAACCAAAGGGGTTTGGTTTGTTTTAAACAAATGAACCAAAAGTTGGTTCGATTCATTTTAACTTAAAATAGGCCAACGTGGTTTGATTTATTTTAACTTAAGTTATTGGAGCGGGTTAACGGGTGTTGGTTATGAACCAATAACCGTTAGGAGAATGTATTATCTATAAAAACATGGCTTAAAGGTTTTTCGTGGATAACTTTTGGTGTTGGAAAACCTAGCCACCCTCTCCCTCTCTTCTCCTTGCCATCCCCCAAGGGTTCCACACAGCCCAACTTTTTGCCGCCATCCACCCTTGCTGCCGACGTCCAGTTGCTGTCGGCCACTCCTCCAGCGACCCTCCGATGACTCACCTTGGTTTCGGCGACCAAGGGTTGGCCGGCCATCCTCTTTGGCCGGCGCAACATCCTCCACCAAGCTGTCCATTTCGTGCAGGAGCATTGTTTGGATGACAATTGGAGCTCCGACAGTGGATACCTTGCCGGAGATTCGATCTCTGGTAATCCTCATAGGTGGAGAACGAAGGATTTGTCAAACGGTTGAAGAATATCTCTCCGGAGAAGTGAGTTTTTGGGACTCGTTTTTGAATCCGAATTTTGATTCGGATTGTGATCTTCTCTCGATCACATCGTCTTCGACACGAGGCTAGTGACTCATATGAAGACGAGGCTCGTGGCTTTGTGAATTCATCCCGATGATACTCGGCGTGAATACGGATAGAGATGATTCTAGCGAGAGTTGCTTCGGTTGATGCCTTTCCCGCTACACGTGATACGTCAGGTATACGTAGAGTAATTTCCTTTATTGCAAAATTTGAATTTATGATTATGTCTACACAAGTTGTACTATGCATGCGTGTGATGTGTGTGTTGTAATAAATTAGATTTATTTCTTTTTATTTCTTCCGCTGCGCACATGTTTACGAAACATGTTCGAACACACACTTGCCGCGGTGCCGGAAACCCAACAGTGGTATCCGAGGCCAGGTTGTGTTTCGACATAATCATAAAATTATTTTGTGATAGTCGTAATTGTATTTATGGAAATTTTATACTTTTGGAAAGTTTAGAAGTATTTATGGAAATTTTTTAATTTTGGAAAGTTTAGAAGTATTTATGGAAATCTTCTACTTTTGGAAAGTTAGAAGTATTTATGGAAATTAACACTTTCCATAAATAAAATATTTGATTAGATTTAGAAATTTGTTTCCTAATTTAATCATGATTTTATTTGGGAAATCAAATCTAAAATATATTTAATTTAAATAAATAGTTTTGACAATTTAGGAAATTTGTTTCCTAAATTAAATTTGACTTTCCTTAATTGAGACATTCCATAAATAAAATATGTGATTAAATTTGGAAACTTGTTTTCTAATTTAATCATGATTTGATTTTGGAATCAAATCTTAAACATATTTTATTTCCATAAATAGTTATGACATATAAGGATATTTTTTACATGTCATAATTGTATGTCATGTAATTGCATTAGATGCATATCATTATGTTATGCGTGTCATGACATGCAGATGTATGCCATGTATGCCATGCCATGTAGATAATAGTTATTTGGATGAAAAGAGGATGAGACATAAAAACCCTTATACAATATTAAAGCCTACACCTTCCATTAATATAGTTAGAACTAGAGTTCCGTTTCTTGTTTGGGTTGTTGGACTCTCTCCAAGCCTGGCTCGAACCCGAACATGTTCAAACCATGGAATAGTTTAATACTAATATGGTAAGAGTCAGAGGTCAATCGTTAGCTTTGGTTGTTGGACTCTCCCCAAGCTGGGCTAATTGGTTGAATGCATTCTAACCATATTAAAACTATGTCTTGATTAATGGGTTGACTTTAACTTGGAGCATCGGCTTGTTGGACTCTCTCGAAGGTCGATGTGAAGGGAGGTGAAGTTGGGTGCTATGCATATGATGCATACTTGTTAATGAGTTAACAACCCGATGTATGTGTGAACATTAAATTAGTTGATAGAACATTGTGATAGTTTCATATATGTGATATGCAATCGGTATATTTGATACCTACCACCGTAGCTATGAATGACTTGTTGGACTCTCACCAAGGTTGTTCATATCTATGTTGGATATTAGTCCATTCGGAGATGGACCTACAATCTCCCAAAGTGATTTTGGGGTTTTTGAAATTCGAAAAATGAATGAGATTTATAAATGTATTTTAATGCATTTTAAAATCATTTTCTCATATATGCTTGATTTGTATTTCTAAGTTAATCAATTGATCATGACATCTTTGAATTTGCGCTCTATTTTGGATTCAAATAAATTGACTGGGTCGAACTTCTTGGAATGGCTTAGAAACTTGAGAATTGTTCTCAAGGCAGAAAATCTTGAGTATGTCCTCGAAGTGTCTCTTCCCGCCCATCCTAGTGATGATGCAACACCGGACCAATTGTTGGCCCATCAGAAACATGTGACTGATTTTGAGCAAGTGAGTTGCATCATGCTAGCCGCGATGGTACCCGACTTACGGAAGCAGCATGAGCATATGGATGCTCATACCATAGTCCTTCATCTTTATAAATTGTTTGATGAGCAAGTGAAATCCGAAAGGTTCAAAGTCTCCAAGCTCCTCTTCACCTCTGAGATGCAAGAAGGTTCATCTGTGGTACTACTCAACATGTTGAAGACCGTGGAGCCTTCGGAGAAGCATGAGCAGGGGACGATGTTGTTAGTTGATTCCTCGAAGAAAGGTTCTAAGAGGAAGTCAAAGGAACAGTAGAAGGGGAAGAAGAAAAAGGCTAAGAAGGCAGAACCAGCACAAAAGGGTACTTGCCATCATTGTGGTGTAGGGAGTCGCTTCGGAGGCTCATTGGCTCCCATGTCCCCGGATTAAAATTTTCACTAATGAAAGAATTAATCCGGATGGGATGAGATTCCTTAGCACAACCATTTCATCGTCGTACTAACAACTTGAGTGGTCGCTTGAACAAACTAGTTGTTCAAGCAACACAACTCTTCTAGTTGGTTAGCCGCGGAAGAGACGACGGACGGATCGCCGGTTTTTGTTTTTGTCTTCGGGGTCCATGATTATACAATATATTTACTAATTCACACATGCATAATCAAAACATAAAAGAACATGCTCAGATCTGTAAATAAAGTTAAAATAACTTTATACCTCACGATCTTCTACCGTATGTCCTATCCTTCTCGTGGACGACGTGTGGACGAAGATCCTCCACGAGTAGAAGCCTTCTAGATCGCTTTCTTCTCTACCTTGTCCGCTGCGAACAAAGAGAAGAAACAACAAATACCTTCCTATCTAGAACCGGCCACCAAATTAGGGAATTTGGTGCAACCGCCGGCCAAGGAACAATTGGATGATGCGCCGACCAACTTCAAGTGTTCTTGCCGGCCACTCTAGGATGAAGGGAGGAAGATGAATGCCGGCCACCTATGGAAGGAGAACCGCCGGCCAAGGAAGAGGGGAGAGGCCTCTAGGATGGGCGCCGGCCAAGTGTTGATGGAGGAGGATGGGCGCCGGCAACAACTAGAAGAAAGGAAGTTGCCGCCCAAGCCTTTGCTCCAAAACCTAGCCGCCCACTTTTGCTCCAAACCCTAATTCCAATTCGAAATCTCTTATTGCCGCCCAAGCCTAAGCCCCTATTTATAGAATTGGGCTTAAGCCTCCTTTAATCTCCACCGTCGGTTCTAGGGATTTAATCTCCACCGTCGGATCTAGGGTTTTATCCCAACCGTCGGATCTAGGGTTTCATCCCAACCGTCGGACCTAGGATTTCATCCCAATCGTCGGATCTAGGGTTTCATCCCAACCGTCGGATCTAAGGTTTTATCCCAACCGTCGGATCTAGGGATTTAATCCTAACCGTCGATTCTAGGGTTTCATCCTAACCATCGGATCTTAGGGATTTAATCCCAACCTTTGGTTCTAGGGTTTCATCCTAACCATCGGATCTTAGGGATTTAATCCCAACCGTTGGTTCTAGGTTTTGTTTTATATTCTTGGATCTAGACTTCACAAGGATTATATTAGGCTACGATAGGGACCATAAGGAGGAGTTGGGTCTTGGCCACCCAATGGATCGGAACCACACTAACTTGATCCATCAATGATGTTCCATTTCACTAGAGGATCATCATTGAACTACCTCACCAACCCCCATAAATCAATATGGGCTCCATATATTATTTGTACATTAATCTCCCCATGTTTAAGATATCGAATGTCCGTCAATTAATTGATTTACTGACCATCAATTAATTAACATCTAATTCCTCGAGTAGTACCACTCAACCTTATCATCATGTTGACTAAGTCAACCAGCTGGGTTTACATGATGAACCTTATGAGCTCCTCAAGGGGACACCATCAACCTAATATATAGGACACGGTTTCCTCCTATAATCAACGGCACACCATGTAAATAATATTATTTCCCAATTTACCGGGCATATTGATTTAATCCATCTAAATCTCACCCTCTGGTAAATCAAAGAAATAAATACTAAGTACATGTGCCCGTTATTATATCGGGATTAAGAGCATGCACAACATAATATCCGATGTCCGATTCAATTATGTAGTCAGTACTAAATTGAATCACCTCTATGTTGGTCCTGCTCAATACACCTAAGTGTACCAGTGTAACTCTATGTTCAAGACAAAACAATACCAAGCTACACTACAACTATGCCAATGGTTTGTCCAAAACCATCTTGGTTGTGAGCCTCTACTTATATTTTACAAGGAACTGATAACATGATCTTTTGTGCCACACCAAGCACCATGTTATCTACAATGTAAAATATTAGACAATATGCACACATATAATAAATATATAAAGTGCAAACAATGATCATGTGATTCTTATTTCAAAATAAAATGTTTATACAAAAAGAGCTAGGCTTTCAGTATACATTCCAACAATCTCCCACTTATACTAAAAGACTATGCCGTCATCACTCTGCCATACATCTGATCCCCATGTCCTCCACATGCCTATCAAATGCTTTTGCTGGAAGGGCCTTAGTGAATGGATCCGCCAGGTTATCCTCTGATGCAATCTTGGCGACAACAACTTTTCCTCGCTTTACGATCTCTCATATAAGATGGTACTTGCACTCTATGTGTTTACTCGCCTTATGGGCTCGTGGTTCTTTCGAGTTTGCAACTGCACCACTATTATCACAATAAATCATGATAGTTCTGGGCAAACCAGGAATCACATCCAAGTCCATCAAGAAGTTCCTGAGCCATACAGCTTCCTTGGCTGCCTCAGAGGCTGCCACATACTCAGCTTCCATGGTAGAGTCCGCCACGCATTTCTGCTTGACACTCCTCCATACTATGGCTCCACCTCCAAAAGTAAACACAAACCCCGAGGTAGACTTACTCTTGTCCCTATCTGATTGGAAATCCGAATCCGTGTAACCCACAGGGACTAATTGATCTGCCCGGTAAACCAGCATATAATCCCTAGTCCTTCTCAGGTACTTCAATATATGCTTTACCGCAGTCCAATGTCCCTGTCCAGGATTACTCTGATATCTGCTAACCATGCCCACGGCAAAGCAGATATCCGGTCTCATACATAGCATAGCATACATAAGGCTTCCTACTGCCGAAGCATAAGGAACCACCTTCATGTCCTCTATCTCCTTTGATATTTTGGGACACATCTCTTTAGATAAAGGAACTCCATGCCTAAAAGGTCGAAAACCTTTCTTGGAGTTCTGCATGCTAAAACGAGCAAGGATAGTGTCAATGTATGAAGCTTGAGACAAGCACAACATCCTTTTCTTGCGATCCCTTATAACTTTGATCCCAAGGATGTGTCCCACTTCTCCCAAGTCCTTCTAATCAAACTGTTTGGACAACCATACCCTTACATCTGATAACACTTTGATATTGTTGCCAACTAACAAAATGTCATCTACGTATAGTACAAGAAACACCACTACGTTTCCGTCACATCTCTTGTATACACAAGGCTCATCCGGACTTTGAATAAATCCATATGACTAGATTACCTCATCAAAGTGGATGTTCCAAGATCTAGAAGCTTGCTTCAATCCATAAATGGACCGATTAAGCTTACATACAAGATGCTCTTTGCCTTTAGCAACGAATCCCTCTGGTTGCCGCATATAGATGTTCTCCTCAAGACTTAGTTAAGGAAAGGCATCTTGACATCCATCTGCCAAATCTCATAATCCATATGAGCAGCTATAGATAAGAGAATCCGAATAGACTTAAGCATAGCTACCGGTGAAAAGGTCTCCTCATAATCAATACCCTCTTTCTGAGTATACCCTTTCGCAACAAGCCTAGCTTTGAAGGTCTCAACCTTCCCGTCTACTCCTCTCTTTCTCTTGTAGATCCACTTGCATCCAATGGTTTTTACACCATCGGGTGGTTCTACTAGCTCCCAGACCTGATTAGAATCCATAGATTCTATCTCTGAATTCATCGCTCTTTGCCAAGATACCGCATCTCTATCTTGGATTGCCTCATCATATGTCCAGGGATCAGGTTCATGTTCACCAGGGACTAAGTCCGAAGACTCTCCCAAAAACATGAATCTCTCGGGTTGTCTAACAACCCTCCCACTACGACGAGGTGCCTCCTGTGTATGCTCTGTGACACGCGGTGCAGTGACTTGTGGTGTCTCCTCTCGTACCGGTGGTACTGAAGTCGGGACTTCCCCTGTCAACTCCTCAAGAACAATCCTACTCGTGGGCTTGTGGTTCATCACATAGTCCTCCTCTAGAAATCTGGCATTCGTACTCACGATCACCTTCTGATCTCTAGGACTATAGAATAAACCACCCTTCGTTCCCTTAGGGTAGCCAACAAACAAGCGTACTTCTGTACGAGATTCCAACTTACCAGCATCTCCCTTCAGCACATGTGCTGGACTACCCCAAATCCGAATATGTCTTAGACTAGGCTTTCCACCCACAACTCTATGGGAGTAGAAGTCGACTTAGATGGAACCAAGTTCGAATGTGTCTTCGTTTCCAGAGCAAACCCCGAGCGAATCGGGTAACTCGAATAACTCATCATCGATCGACCATCTCCATAAGAGTCCTATTCCTTCGCTCCGCACCACACCATTCTGGGGTGTACGGTGCGCACAATTGGGATTGAATCAACCTCGATAAGTAACTCCTAAACTCTCCCAAGAGGTACTCGCCACCACGATCTGATCGTAATGTCTTGATACTTTTACCTTGACGGTTCTCCACATCAGCCTTGAATTCTTTGAACTTGTCAAAGCATTCAGACTTGCGGCGCATCAAGTAAATGTATCCATACCTTGAATAATCGTCTATAAAAGAGACAAAGTATTCAAAGCCACCTCTTGCCTGGATAGACATAGGACCACACAAATCAGAATGAACCAATTCTAACACATCTTTGGCTCTATACCCCTTGGCCTTAAAAGGCCTCTTGGTCATTTTACCTTCCAAGCAAGATTCGCAGGTTGGGAGATCCTCCACCACTAATGAACCCAAAGGTCCATCAGCTATCAACCTTTGAATTTTGCTTAGGTTAATATGACCAAGCCTTAGATGCCAAAGATATGTTTGGTTCATTTGCGAAGGTTCTTTTCTCTTATTAGACTTAGAAGATGAGTTATTGATTTCTATATGCATCGTGGGAGTTTTTGGTTCAAGAGTATATAAATTGCCAACCAATGTACCAGAACAGATAATCTCCCTATTCCTTTTTATAACCACTTTGTCATTAAAAGAATATCCATCCATAAACAATTTAGAAACCGAAATTAAATTCTTTCTAAAAGTAGGTACATAAAGACAATTTCTTAAAACCAAAACTTTATTCCTATCAAAAGATAAATAAACGTCTCCCACTGCAATAGCCGCCACCTTTGAAGCATTGCCCATGAAGACGGTAATCTCTCCCTCAGCTATTCCTGGAACCCCTACAAAGTATTGCAGACATGATCGGTGGCTCTGTATCTACACACAGCAATGGTAGATAACACCGCTAAACATGTTTCAACAACTAAACAAGAAGATATACCTTTGTTCTTTGGCGAGATCCATGCCTTCGATATCGATGACTTGCCCTTTGGCTTCTTCACTCCACCTTGAGGTCCCTCACCACTTTCTTCGCTCCACCTTGCTCCTTCTTCTTCTTACCTTTCGGTTTAGAGGAAGAAACCTTCTGAGCGACCATGGTTTGAGCACTCTGACGAAAAAACCCCTCTGCCGCCTGGAGTTCTGTCAGAAGCTCCGCCAACGAATACAACCTCTTGTTCATGTTGTAGTTGAGGAGGAACTGCTCAAAACTCCTAGGCAGAGACTGGAGAATGATATCGACTTGGGTTTCCCCATCGATCTCAGCTTCGAGGACTTCCATCCCATTAAGATGAGCCATCATCTTGAGAACATGATCCCTAACGGGTGTTTCCTCGATCATGGTGGTCGTCATTAAGTTTCTCATTGCCTCCTGCCTAGCCGCCCTACTCTGATGTCCGAAAAGTTCCTTGAGATTGAACATCATGTCATAAGCTGTGGCTATGGCCTAATGCTGATGTTGCAGCACATTTGAGATAGATGCCAAAATGTAACACCGCGCCATCTCATCTGCCTTAACCCATTTCTTATAACGTTCTTTCTCCTTTTCATCAGAGTCATCGGAGGGCTTAGGAGGACAGACCTCGAAGAGTACAAATTTGTACTCCTCCGCAGTTAAGACATTATCCAAGTTTCTTTTCCAATCAATGTAGTTTGGTCCAGTAAGTTTGTTTTCTTTTAAAATCACAGCAAGTGGGTTGAAAGCCATTTGAAAACCCTAAAAATCACAATGATCAAAATATTAGATTTCAAATATTATTGATTCCTCAAAACAATAAAATTCCGAAATCAACCAACACCTCAAAACACCGAGAATATCGCATGCCACGATAGTGTGGACGTATACGAATTCTACATTTGTAAGAGGAGGTTTTACCCATTAATTTTATTATCTTGTCAACCTTACTTTTTGACAAATAAAATTAATAGTTGGTTCCTCTTTAGCCCTACAAATAAAAGCAGTGACTCTGATGGGGAGGATACTTTTTATTTGCATCTAAGTGTGCACCATTACACGATACTAAGGGAATTATTTCGGATTATGTGCCTTATCGATGGGGAAGTACACACCCTCTTAAATAATTTCCTATAACCATTATTTGACCTAGTGATCCGCAAACAAACCCATCCGATGGGTAGGAAGGCAATCAAAGCCAACGCGCAAATTTGTTGCATCACACGTCAAATTGTAATGGAGGCCGCGAGAATTAATTAAAATGTCCCACTCCCACTTAGTAAATTGAAAATGAGGAATTTTAAAATCATACACAACATACATATAAAACAAATAAGCAATAAATATGGAAAAAATAGAATTTTTCCAACTATTATGGCATTGTCCTCCAATATGCATCCCGTCGTGTCGCCACCTCGTCCGCTCCATCTTTTCCCGTGCGCAAGTCACCAAAGAGTTCTGAGCTGAGATAAAACATTTTAATTTACATCCATCGATCCTATACTCCACGAAGGAGTGTACAAATCATCTAGATCGAAAGTAAACTAAAATGAGCGGCTAAACAATGCCGTATTTAATTACAAAAATTAAATACTAATCTAGCCTCGTCAACCCCGAGGATTCAAATAATAAATTTTTACACACATCCATTCACATACACACACATGGCCATAATAGTCGGATCTTATGCCTGCAACCAAAGAGTTAAACTACGCATATCCTACTATTATCCGGCACATATAATATATGAAAAATGCATAAAAAATTAACCGAATCCTAAACACACAAAACCGAAAACCGTGGCTCTGATACCAGTTGTAGGGAGTCGCTTCGGAGGCTCATTGGCTCCCATGTCCCCGAATTAAAATATTCACTAATGAAAGAATTAATCCGGATGGGATGAGCTTCCTTAGCACAACCATTTCGTCGTCGTGCTAAAAACTTGAGTGGTCGCTTGAACAAACTAGTTGTTCAAGCAACACAACTCTTCTAGTTGGTTAGCCGCGGAAGAGACGACGGACGGATCGCCGGTTTTTGTGTTTGTCTTCGGGGTCCATGATTATACAATATATTTACTAATTCACACATGCATAATCAAAACATAAAAGAACATGCTCAGATCTGTAAATAAAGTTAAAATAACTTTATACCTCACGATCTTCTACCGTATGTCCTATCCTTCTCGTGGACGACGTGTGGACGAAGATCCTCCACGAGTAGAAGCCTTCTAGATCGCTTTCTTCTCTATCTTGTTCGCTGCGAACAAAGAGAAGAAACAACAAATACCTTCCTATCTAGAACCGGCCACCAAATTAGGGAATTTGGTGCAACCGCCGGCCAAGGAACAATTGGATGATGCGCCGGCCAACTTCAACTGTTGCCGGCCACTCTAGGATGAAGGGAGGAAGATGAATGCCGGCCACCTATGGAAGGAGAACCGCCGGCCAAGGAAGAGGGGAGAGGCCTCTAGGATGGGCGCCGGCCAAGTGTTGATGGAGGAGGATGGGTGCTGGCAACAACTAGAAGAAAGGAAGTTGCCGCCCAAGCCTTTGCTCCAAAACCTAGCCGCCCACTTTTGCTCCAAACCCTAATTCCAATTCGAAATCTCTTATTGCCGCCCAAGCCTAAGCCCCTATTTATAGAATTGGGCTTAAGCCTCCTTTAATCTCCACCGTCGGTTCTAGGGATTTAATCTCCACCATCGGATCTAGGGGTTTATCCCAACCGTCGGATCTAGAGTTTCATCCCAACCGTCGGATCTAGGATTTCATCCCAACCATCGGATCTAGGGTTTCATCCCAACCGTCGGATCTAGGGTTTTATCCCAACCATCGGATCTAGGGATTTAATCCTAACCGTCGATTCTAGGGTTTCATCCTAACTATCGGATCTTAGGGATTTAATCCCAACCGTTGGTTCTAGGGTTTCATCCTAACCATCGGATCTTAGGGATTTAATCCCAACCATTTGTTCTAGGTTTTGTTTTATATTCTTAGATCTAGACTTCACAAGGATTATATTAGGCTACGATAGGGACCATAAGGAGGAGTTGGGTCTTGGCCACCCGATGAATCGGAACCACACTAACTTGATCCATCAATGATGTTCCATTCCACTAGAGGATCATCATTGAACTACCTCACCAACCCCCATAAATCAATATGGGCTCCATATATTATTTGTACATTAATCTCCCCGTGTTTAAGATATCGAATGTCCGTCAATTAATTAATTTACTGACCATCAATTAATTAACATCTAATTCCTCGAGTAGTACCACTCAACCTTATCATCATGTTGACTAAGTCAACCAGCTGGGTTTACATGATGAACCTTATGAGCTCCTCAAGGGGACATCATCAACCTAATATATAGGACACGGTTTCCTCCTATAATCAACGGTACACCATGTAAATAATATTATTTCCCAACTGACCGGGCATATTGATTTAATCCATCTAAATCTCACCCTCTGGTAAATCAAAGAAATAAATACTTAGTACATGTGCCCATTATTATATCGGGATTAAGAGCATGCACAACATAATATCCGAGGTCCGATTCAATTATGTAGTCAGTACTAAATTGAATCACCTCTATGTCGGTCCTACTCAATACACCTAAGTGTACCAGTGTAACTCTATGTTCAAGACAAAATAATACTAAGCTACACTACAACCATGCCAATGGTTTATCCAAAACCATCTTGGTTGTGAGCCTCTACTTATATTTTACATGGAACTGATAACATGATCTTTTGTGCCACACCAAGCACCATGTTATCTACAATGTAAAATATTAGACAATATGCACACATATAATAAATATATAAAGTGAAAACAATGATCATGTGATTCTTATTTCAAAATAAAATGTTCATACAAAAAGAGCTAGGCTTTTAGTATACATTCCAACATGTGGCAAGGAGGGCCATTGGCGAAGAAATTGCAAGATTTATCTTGAGTCCGTGAAGAAGAATAAGGCATCGGATGCCCCATCTTCTTCAGATATCTTCGTTATTGATTGTCATTCTATTTCCTCAAACACTTGAGTATTGAATACTGGGTATGTCTTACATATATGTAATGACATACATGGGCTAAGGAATAGAAGAAGACTTCTCAAGGGAGAGTCAAATTTACGTGTTGGGAATGGAGCAAAGGTTGTTGCACTCGCCATGAGAACGTATTTATTGAAACTCCCTACAGGATTTGTCTTAGAACTGGACAATTGCTTTTATGTTCCTTCATTGATAAAGAACATCATTTCTATTTTTTGTTTAAATAGAAATGGGTACCATTTGACTTTTAGTAACAATTGTTGTTACATAAATTTGAATGACGTTCTTTATGGGACTGGAACTTTAAGCAATGGTATTTATACGTTGGATGTATCCAGTGATGTTTTCAATATCGAAGCGAGCAACAAGCATGCTCGGAAAGATAATCAATTAGGCTCTTATATATGACATTGTCATCTTGGCCATGCAAGCAAGAAACGCATGTCCGAATTACACCGATGTGGAATTCTGGAATCGTTTGAATTGGATTCATACGATACATGCGAATCATGCTTAAAAGGCAAGGTGACTAAGTTACCTTTTATATGAAAAGGTGAACGGGTGGGAGAGTTACTTGGTCTAATACATACTGATGTATGCAGACTTATGTCAACTCAAGCTTTAGGAGGCTATAGCTACTTTATTACCTTCACTGATGATCACTCACAGTTTGGGTATGTGTTCTTGATGAAACACAAGTATGAAGTCTTTGAATGGTTCAAAGAATTCAGAAGTGAAGTAGAGAAACAACATGACAAGAGTATTAAAATACTTCTATCGGATCGAGGTAATGAATACTTAAGTCAAGAGTTTCTAGATTATCTAAGAGACAATGGTATATTGTCTCAATGGACTCCGCCATATACACCACAACATAATGGTGTATCTGAGAGGCATAATCGGACCTTGTTGGACATGGTCAGGTCAATGATGAATCATGCGAATCTTCCCAAGTCCTTTTGGGGCTATGCACTTCAGACAACTGTTTACTTGATAAACAGAATGCCAACCAAGGTAGTCTCTACTACTCCATATGAGATATGGAATAGTAAAAAACCTCATGTATCTTACTTGAATATATGGGGTTGTCCTGCTTATGTGAAGCGGACTGCATCAGACAAATTGGATGCTAAGTATGATAAATGTCTATTTATTGGATACCCTAAGGAAACAAGGGATTACCAATTCTATCATCCTATGGAACAAAAATTGTTTTGTTTCAAGGCATGTTGTGTTTCTAGAGAAAGAGTTTCTCTTGCAAGAAAACAGTGGGAGTGTCGTTGAGCTTGAGGAGGCTCGAGAGACTTAAATAGACATTGATGAGATACTTGGTGAAGCACCACAGCCAATAACTCATAGTGATGAACCATCGGCTAGACCTATTGAGACACCACATCTTTATAGATCTGGTACAATACACAATATTCCTCAGAGATATGGATTTCTCGTAAGTGAATCGAATGACGTGTTATTCATTGACGATGAGGAGCCTACCAGTTATGAAGAAGTTCTGAAAAGTTCAGAAAGGGATAAGTGGCTTGATTCCATGAAGTCGAAAATGGATTCCATGTATTAAAACCAAGTTTGGAACTTGGTTGACCCACCTGAAGGCATAAAGCCTATAGGGTGCAAGTGGGTTTTCAAGAAGAAAACCGACATCGATGGTAATGTGATTACCTATAAGGCTAGATTGGTGGCGAAAGGATATCGTCAAAAGCAAGGTGTTGATTATGATGAAACTTATTCGCCTGTTGCTATGCTTAAATCCATTCGGATGCTCCTGGCCATAGCAGCTCATTATGATTATGAGATATGGCAGATGGATGTGAAAACAACTTTCCTTAATGAAAACCTACTCGAGGATGTGTATATGATAGAGCCTGAGGGTTTCACATTGATTGATAAAACCAAGGTATGAAAATTGCAACGGTCCATATATGGACTGAAGCAAGCATCCAAGAGTTGGAATATCCTTTTTGATGAGACAATCAAAAAGTTTGATTTCTCACAAAATCCGAACGAACCTTATGTGTACAAAAAGTTTAGTAGGAGTGCAGTCGTGTTCCTAGTATTGTATGTCGATGACATATTACTTATAGGAAATGATATTTCTATCTTACAGTCGGTTAAAATTTGGTTTTTCAAGACATTCTCCATGAAAGACCTGGGAGAAGCAACCGACATCCTCGGGACTAAGATCTATAGAGATAGATCAAAATTGTTGCTTGGTATTTTGCAGTCTACATATATAGACCGAGTGCTAAAGAGGTTTAGCATGTCGGAATCCAAGAAAGGTTTCCTACCCATCAAGCATGGGATACACCTTTCTAAGTCTATGTGTCCTCACACAGAAGACGAGAGGATTTGCATGAATAAGATTCCCTATGCATCCGCAATAGGATCTATCATGTATGCTATGTTATGTAAGAGGCCCGATGTATCATATGCTCTGAGTGTCACGAGTAGATACCAATCTGATCCAAGAATGGATCATTGGATGGTTGTTAAGACAATCCTTAAGTACTTAAGAAGAACTAAGGATGTGTTCCTAATATATGGAGAAGGGGACATGGTGATACGCAGGTATACGGATGCCAGCTTCCAGACAGACAAGGATGATTCCAGGTGTCAGTCTGGGTATGTGTTCACCTTGAATGGAGGCACAATAAGTTTGAAAGGTTCCAAGCAAGAGACTATAGCGGATTTTGTCACAGAGGCAGAATACATTGCAGCTTTGGAAGCAGCAAAGGAAGCGGTTTGGATCAAGAAGTTCGTGTATGAACATGATGTGGTCTCATCAATGATCCAAACATGTGCTTCGCTGCTATCATTTGATCAGAGAGATCATTAGTAGGAAGGAAATACAAATCGAGAAAAATTTCCACTGAAAGGAACTTAGCGGATCCTTTAACTAAGGCATTACCTCAAAGTAAGTTTGAGGGTCATCTTAGAGCTTATGGTATTGGATACCATGACGATTGGCATTAGGCCAAGTGGGAGTTTATTAGTAATATATGAGAGGTGTCCTAAGGCAATCGCCTTATGATTGTACCATTTATTTGATAAATAAAGATTCACTATTTGAGTATACATGTTTTCATGTATTTGATTGGATCTTAAACTCATTTACTGAATGTCCGCAATACGATTCACAGCATGAGAGAATTTATGATTGGATTACAACTAGTGAGTATCTCTACATGTGTAATTGTGATGTATTGGAATTATCCCTAGTCGATAAATTGATGGATTTGGACACCATCAATTCTGTCGAGACTAGCACGAGGTATACTCTTTGGTGTATCCAAACAGCTGATTCTCACTGGCTGGAGACATTGTGATGTCCGGAGTTAATTGTGGATGCTAGTTATGGTAACTAGTTCATTGGAGTGACCAGCTGTAAGACTTCATATGGTTCTCTGCATATATGGATATGTCAATGAAGTTCTTACTGCATCTTAAGTGCGATGTTCCTTTGACTTGCGGTATTCAAGTCATCTTGGTCATGAAGACTTATGCTTTGACATCTTAAGCAAGCATCTCTGAGGAGATGTGGACCCAGGATGATTGGGTATAAGTCGAAGTGGCCGAAGGTGTTTGAATAGCCTATAAAGTGTTGGAATGTATACTGAAAGCCTAGCTCTTTTGTATGAACATTTTTATTTTGAAATAAGAATCACATGATCATTGTTTGCACTTTATATTATGTGTGCATATTGTCTAATACTTTACATTGTAGATAACATGGTGCTTGATGTGGCACAGAAGATCATGTTATCAGTCTCTTGTAGAATATAAGTAGAGGCTCACAACCAAGATGGTTTTGGACAAACCATTGGCATGGTTGTAGTGTAGCTTGGTATTGGTTTGTCTTGAACATAGAGTTACACTAGTATACTTAGGTGTATTGAGCAGGACCGACATAGAGGTGATTCAATTTATTGCTGACTACATAATTGAATCGGACCTCGGATATTATGTTGTACATGCTCTTAATCCCGATATAATAACGGGCACATGTACTTAGTATTTATTTCTTTGATTTACCAAAGGGTGAGATTTATATGGATTAAATCAATATGCCCGGTAAGTTGGAAAATGATATTATTTACATGGTGTGCCGTTAATTATAGGAGGAAACCGTGTCCTACATATTAGGTTGATGATGTCCCCTTGAGGAGCTCATAAGGTTCATCATGTAAACCCTGCAGGTTGACTTAGTCAACATGATGATAAGGTTGAGTGGTACTACTCGAAGAGTTAGATGTTAATTGATTGATGGTTAGTAAATCAATTAATTGACGGACATTCGATATCTTAAACACGGGGAGATGGATGTACAAATAATGTATGGAGCCCATATTAATTTATGGGGGTTGGTGAGGTAATTCAATGATGATCCTCTAGTGGAATGGAACATCATTGATGGATCAAGTTTGTGTGGTTCCGATCCATCGGGTGGCCAAGATCCAACTCCTCCTCATGGTCCCTATCGTAGCCTAATATAAACCTCATGGAGCCTAGATCCAATGATGGAAAACAAAACTCTAGATCCGACGGTGGAGATTAAATCTCTAGATTCGACGATTGAGATTAAATCTCTAGATCCGACAGTTGAGATTAAATCCCTAGATCCGACGGTGGAGATTAAATCTCTAGATCCGACGGTTGATATTAAATCTCTAGATCCGACGGTTGAGATTGAATCCCTAGATCCGATGGTTGAGATTAAATCTCTAGATCCGACGGTTGAGATTAAATCTCTAGATCCGACAGTTGAGATTAAATCCCTAGAACCAACGGTGGAGATTAAAACAAGGCTTAAGCCTAACTCTATAAAAGGGCGCTTAAGGTGGGCGGCAAGGGGGTTGGTTGTTTTTGGAGATTAGGGTTTTTCCTATCATTAGCTTGGGTGGCAAGAAATCCTAGGGAGGTTAGGGTTTGGTTTGGCGGCTAGGGTTTGGAAGGTGGAGTGGGCGGCAACAATAGGAGAGGTTCTCTTCTTCTTCCTAAGGGGTTGCCGGCGCCTATCTCTCTTCCCTCTACCTTGGTCGGCGCTCAACCTATTCCTCTTCTCCTCTTCACTCCCTCTTGGCCGGCGACACTAGGAACTAGGGATTGTTCCCTTGTTTGGTTCCTTGGTTGGCCATCTTGTTCTCTCTTTTCTTGGGGCCGGCGGCATCAAGCCTTTGTGGCTTGGTGGTTGGCTCAAGCAAAAAGGGAAGGAGAGTTCTTCTTTCCTTTGATTGAAGAAGATCTAGGAAGCTTCAACTTGTGGTGGATCTTCTCCCACACGAAGTCTACAAGGAGGTTAGGACATACGATAGAAGATCGAGAGGTATAAAAGTTTTACAAGTTTTATTATTGATCTTTGCATGTTCTTATTAATATGTTTGTATGTGTTGGTTATACATGTCTACATCCATATGTATTTGTATAATCATGGACCCCGAAGATAAACACAAAAATCGGCGATCCGTCTGTCGTCTATTCCGCGGCTAACCGACTAGAAGAGTTTTGTTGCTTGAACAACTAGTTTGTTCAAGCGATCGCTCAAGTCGTTAGCACGATGACGAATTGGTTGAGCTTAGGAAACTCATCCCATCCGGATTAGTTTTCATTAGTGAAAATTTTAATCCGGGGACATGGGAGCCAACGAGCCTCCGAGCATGCCATCATAAAGGATTCACCACTCCTTGCGAGGAGATGTATACACATGGCCTCTCGTCAGATTGTTACTAAAGTCTTTGGCCAAAGCATTACATGTTTAGAGTATGGTACTCTAGGATACATGTGCAGTAACTAGAATCCGTAGGATGAAGAAATGATACTTGGACTAGGTGTGACGTAGTCAGCCTAGTGGGGACTGACATTATAGACCATGTCCTGAACCAAGTGGGTATAAGATGCGTGAAGGGAATGAGACACGATTCATTGTAGCTACTAAAGGATTTCAGAAGTGGTTCTGGATTAATCGTTGATTTTTCGATTAATTGGGCATCATGATGTACTACTAGATGCCACTCATGATCGTTCTATAATTAATGGTTAATTATAGACGACCAATATAAACCGAGAACCTATTTGGTCACACGCACAATGAGCGTAATCCGAAAGATTTAAAATGAGCTTGAGAATGAGATTCTCAGACCGAGAGAAACTAGGTTTGGTTGGACCAAACAAAGATCGAGCATGAAATAGTTTCAATCGCAATGGAAGCGTGGATGGGCTGTGTCTTATGAAGACATGATGGATGAACCAAATTGATTTGGTTCTAATCCAATGGTGGAGAATAAACCAAAGGGGTTTGGTTTGTTTTAAATGAATGAACCAAAAGTTGGTTCGGTTCGTTTAAACTTAAAATAGGCCAACGCAGTTTGGTTTATTTTAACTTAAGTTATTGGAGCTGGTTAACGGATTTTGGTTATGAACCAATAACCATTAGGAGAATGTGTTCTCTATAAAAACATGGCTTAAGGGTTTTTCGTGGATAACTTTTGGTGTTCGAAAACCTAGCCACCCTCTCCCTCTCTTCTCCTTGCCGTCGCCCAAGGGTTCCACATCGCCCAACTTTTTGCCACCGTCCACCCTTACTGCCGGCGTCCAGTTGCTGCCGACCACTCCTCCCACGACCCTCCGACGACTCACCATGGTTCCGGCGACCAAGGGTTGGCCGGCCATCCTCTTTGGTCAGTGTAACATCTTCCACCAAGCTGTCCAGTTCATGTCGGAGCGTCGTTTGGAGGACGATTAGAGCTCTGATAGTGGCTACCTTGCTGGGGATTCGATCTCCAGTAATCCTCATAGGTGGAGGACGAATGATTCATCAAACGGTTGACGAATAACTCTCTGGAGAAGCTAGTTTTGGGGACTCATTTTTGAATCCGAATTTTGATTCGGATTGTGATCTTCTCTCGATCACATCGTCTTCGACACGAGGCTAGTGACTCGTATGAAGACAAGGCTCGTGGCTTTGTGAAGTCATCCCGACGATACTCGGCATGGATACGGATAGAGGCGATTCTAGCGAGAGTCGCTCCGGTTGATGCCTTTCCCGCTACACTGATACGTCAGGTATACGCAGAGTAATTCCCTTTATTGTAAAATTTGAATTTATGATTATGTCTACACATGTTGTACTATGCATGTGTTTGGTGTGTGTACTGTAATAAATTAGATTTATTGCTTTTTATTTCTTCTGCTGCCCATATGTTTGCGAAACATGTTCGAACACACACTCGCCGCGGTGTCAGAAACCCAACACAAAGGGGGAGAGAAGAGAAAGTTTAAAGTTAGAGAAGTTCAAAGTAAGGAAGCACTTCGTGCATTTAAATGTTATACATTTTCAGCTTAATGCATTGCTAATATATTTTGAACTTAGATATTGCAAATCGATTGTCCTAACTTTAACTGATGTGTTGTCATACATCAAAAAGGGGGAGATTATTGGTGCAGAGAGCACCACTCCTTAGTTTTGATTTATGAACCATAGTTAAAGTTAGGAATTACTGGTGGTTTGATGAATGTGTTAAGTGTGTAGGCTAATAGGAAAACCCTAGTAGGTCAAGCAGACCATATATTAGGTAATGAGTATTGAAAGTCCTAGTAGGTCATGTTGATCGGATACTAGGCAGAAGCCCTGACAGATCAATAGGATCAGACATCAGGCAGAAATTCCAGATGGGTCAGGAGACCAGACATTTGGAATGAAGACTGATTGGGTCAGGAGACCGGACAATCGACATGAAGACTAGTTGGGTTAGAGAGATCGGACAGCTGGCAGAAGTCCTGATGGGTCAAATCGGATGTCAAGAATGGTAAGTCCAATAGGGCAGCCGACAGGTAAGCCTTGAGTAAAGAAGTGAGGCCAAGTCCTCTATAAGAGGACAAAGCTAGACGTCGATCCGACGGATAGTCCGCGTGGGACTAAGAAATCGAGATCGAGCAGTATTACTACTTCTATTGTATTTTATACTATATGTTTTTGCTAATCTCATTTTTTAGGGAACCAATCGACTGAAAGATTTCCAGTCGACTGAGATCCAGTCAATTGAGTATGGTCTAGTTGACTGGATACCCAGTTGGCAAGATTAGCTGGTGATCGATCGAAGATCTGACAACCAAGATGGAAAGAGCTCCAGTCGATTAGGGAGGTCCAGTCGATTGGAAAGGAAAATTTTCCGATGCGGAGCTAGGTGACATGGAGTCGACTTGGAAGGCCGAAGTTCCATATCGACGGACTAATGTAGAGTCGACTGGAGGGCATTCTAGTTGACTAGAGAGAGCTTATAAAAGAAGTGCATGATCAGCTTCAAGACATACAACTCTACTACCACCAAGTTTTGTCTCGTGTGTTTCTCATATGCAAAAGCTTCATCACACTACAATGCCACAACTCCGACACTCCGAGCTCCATTTCAAAAGCTACAAGTGTCGGTATACTTTGTATTTTGTTATACTTTTTCTTTTTATACTTTAATTTAAGAGAATGTAGCTTGTTACCTTTCTCATTATCTTTTGTAAAAAGCAAACCCTCCGAAGTCGAGTGTTCTCGAGTCGGAGGGCCCTATTAGTAGATTTTCCATTGAGGTAGCTCTCAGAGAGCTATGAACCTTGGAGTAGCAACCAGACTTGGGTTATGAACAAAGTACAAGACTTGTTTATTTGTTTCATTTAGTTTTCACTGCAATAACTCTTAATTCTTAAAAGATAAAATTAAGTTTTAAAAGAAAATTTTAGATTCCGAGATTCACCCCCTCTCTTGGATAACTTCGATCCTACACCGAGTCGCCTTGAGTGCCTTCTTTTTCTTTTCCTTTTTAGGCTTGTCTTCCTTTTTTTAGGTTCGAGCACTCCGATTTGTAGCGACCTTTTCCGTTGCACTCATAGCACATGACTTCCGATCTAGGTCTTGATTTGTTTTTGGCCACCTTTTTAGCATCTTTTTTAGTGAACCTTTTCTTTCGGTTGAACATTTTTCGGACCATGTTCACAATTTCTTCCTCTCCGTTTAGTTCCAACTCTGATTCATCTTCAGACTCACTCTTGGTTTTTTTCCTTTTTCACTCCTAGTCCAACCTATAATTAGAGCTATACCATTCTCGGCTTGACCCGAATTAGCTTATTCATGTAGTTCAAGTTTGCAAAATAATTCATCTAATCTAATTAAGAAAAAATCCCAAGAGACCTTATATGCATCGACGATGGATATCCAAAAGGCGTTCTGAGGAAATGCCTTAAGGGTATACCTAATTATGTTACGATTTTGAATTTGATGACCTATTAAGTGAAGTACATTTAATATATTTTTAATCCTAGTTTGTAGTTGACTTGCATTTTTATTTTATAACATTTTACAATTAAATAATTTATTAAGTAACATGTTTTTTTTAGCTATCCTAGTGTCATTTGTACCTTCATGTAAGAATTTATCCCAAAGTTCTTAAGAATTTTCGAAGGGTCCAACTCTATTGAGCTCTTCTTTGGTTAGTCCACATTGCAAGGTATTAAGAGCCTTGTAATTGACGAGCTCTTTTCCTAATATTAGTGATCCATTTTTTGGATCTAACAATTTTTCTGAATCGTCTACTAAGTGTCATTTGTACCTTCATGTAAGAATTTATCCCAAAGTTCTTAAGAATTTTCGAAGGGTCCAACTCTATTGAGCTCTTCTTTGGTTAGTCCACATTGCAAGGTATTAAGAGCCTTGTAATTGACGAGCTCTTTTCCTAATATTTGTGATCCATTTTTTGGATCTAACAATTTTTTTGAATCGTCTACTAGAAAAATAAAATCTTTCCTAATTGAAAATCAAACCTCGAGGTCGGTTTTCAAGAAGCACCCCATTTGACTCTTCTAATAACTAAAGTCCTCTCCGTTAAAGAGAGGAGGGAGAATGGTGTTATAACCCGCTTAATGTGACATTTATGAATTTAAAAAGATTTTGCTGAATATTATTAAAAAAATCTTAGAATTACAAAAGTAGAGAAAACTTATACTAGTAAAAGAATTTGAACTTTAGTTATACTAAAGAAAGATGAATAAAAAATTAATCTAATGCAAAAATTAAAATTGGAGCAATATAAAATATAAAGAAAATTTTAAAGACTCACTTGTAAGAGATCGGATGGCCGGCTAGAGGGGGGTGAATAGCCCTTTTCGTTTGGATGGCGGTATTTTGCTCGTCTACAAAACGTTAGCGCAAGCGGAATATACAAATATAAATAAAGACAAGCAAAATAGAAACAAGCAATACAAACACCAAGATATAACGTGGTTCACGGCTACGCCGCTAATCCACGGTCCGATTCGTCCACGGTGAATCACTCCGCCAAAACCAATCACTATCGGTCTCTCCTTTGCACAAAGCTAGGTGGAGGTAACCTTTACAACCAAGATCACTCTTCTTACAAATAGAATGGAGTAAAAGCGAGTAAGAAGAGTTTAGAGCTTGTGGGGCACTAGGAAGATTGTTTGGAACTTAAGCATTAGCCTCTCAAAGGCTCACACCCTCTCTTTTTATAGAGAGGGCTAACTTCTTCCGTTGGCCGCCATCGATCATTGCCGCCCATGGCGATCGGCCGACTACACGGGCCTCGAACACGTCGGATCTGCCGACCGTTGTTGTCAGCGGAACTCTTGGCGGCATTGGACCTCACCCGATCACGACTTCGTAGTCGTCGGCGCCGATCGGCTACGAGTGGTCTATGGCGAAAACCCTATTGACTACGATCACGCGGATCGCGCTAATCTGTGATCGCCCAGCGTATGGCGATCGGCTCCGATCGTATACCGGTCGAGCTACACTACTACCCTTCCCGGGTTACAATCGCTCACTCTCATTTCTCGGAGTCCCTCGCCGAAGTTCTCTTCGTTCGGCCACGTCCTCGCGGCCATCGGCGCGGCTCTGCAATGCTCCTTCGCGTCTCTTGCCTCGAAGTCTACTTCCTCGGCTTCACTCCAAGCTTCTCGTCCGCGGTCCCTCGGATGCTCCAAGCGCACGGCTTCGCAAAGCTATCCTTCACCGACTCAAGGCCACGAGTCATGAGATGTGAAACTCGCCACGGCTCCATGTGCGAATTACTAAGTCTGCGCATGACGCAACGCACATATCAAATCAACATATCAAACTAACTTAAACCCTTTGCCACACCATCAAAACCATATCACGGCAAGAGATTGCCCTAACAATCTCCCCCTTTTTGATGTGTGGCAATCCGTTTAAGTTAGGTAAAAACATTTGATATAATTTCTAAGGTAAGAAAAGCATGTAAAGATAAACATTATATAACAACATGCAATTCCCCCTTAATCCATGAAATTCTCTGCAATTTCTCCCTATCATATATTTCTCCCCCTACATATATTTCTCCCCTAATGTGATTAACTTAAACATACTTATTTCTCCCCTTTGACACCATCAAAAGATTAACACTAAGTTAAAAGCTCATGGCATCAATTATAATGGAGGAAAAATATGTCAAGTTGATTTAAAAACTGTAGGAGGCATCAAGTATATTTCTACCACTTGTAGGAGGTTTTATAAACTGAATTCGGCCTTCAATATTCTGATTATAGGCCACGATCATTGCTATCGGTATGGCGATCGTAGCCTAAAGAATCAATTCGATTTTACGGATGAAATTCAGAAATGCATTAAAAATTCAGAAAATTCTAAAAATCATGAAATTCGAGGAACATATTTCTCTTAAGTATATCTATCAAAAAATAGTTTTTCATGAAAAATCATTATATTTTACAAGATTTGCCAAAATCCAAACACTTGAAAAACCACTAGTTTTTGAGCATTCTAGTATCAAGTTAGCTACCTAGTTTTGCATCTAATTGTTTCAAAACATGAATACATGTATTTTAAGGTAAGAAATTGTTTTGAAAACATTAGAAATATTCAACCATGATCTTTGGGCAATATGTCTATTAATTAAACATAAGCCTTCCCCATGATTGGTCTATTATTGATATTTTGATACTTTAAATGACCATCTAAATGCCATAGGCATTAGTGGACATTTGTATCATCCTAACATCTCACCCATGCTAAGTTTGCAATCAAGTTAGCCTATAGTGAGTGTGAGATGCATCCTAGGGGGGTATTTGTATATATATATACTTAACCAATATATTCAAGCAATTCTATCATGGTTAAGTATCAACCTAACAACCCACATGATCATAATGACATATATGATTTAATTTCATATTATGACCATGAAATACATGTTTTCATCAAATTATAACCATGCATTAGACATTATATGATGATAATAAATAAGTTATCACCTAAAGCATGATTTAAACCTATTTTTCATGATAATGTGCCCAATATCAAAATCATAGATCATGATTACACATATGCATAGAAATTACATTAATCACCATGATTTTAAGCATTATTACCTATTTATGGGCACGTTATCATCACCCAACACTATCTAAAAATGTTGTCCCGTCATCCTAAGTCAACCAAAATATGATATAGATTAGGTTCATATGGTTGACTACCCTAGGGGTTTTCTAACCCTTAAGAATGGATTTTGGAACCCAAAATAGATTTTTACCTATGGGGTTCACTAGAAATTCCTTGGGGATCCATTTCTTAGCTATTACTTTGTTTTTGTCTTGTCCCTAGCTATTAGGCATCTATAGGCCTTCTCATTTTCTTCTCTTTATATCCTAGGCCTTTCTTGTTAAAACTTGCCCTTTGGCTCCCTATGATCATATTCAAGGTGTTGGAGCCAATTGTGAATTTTCCTAGGGCTTTGGTTAAATAATCTACCTTTTCCCTTAATGCCCTATTTTCTTCTATGCATGCATCACTAACATCTAAAGGCACATAATTATCATGTGAGCATGCATCGTCATGGCAAGAAGAAGTATCATTATTATTTAAGCATGCATTTTCTAGCTTATTTTCTAATGCCTTAATTTGTTCAAGCATGCATTTATTTTTCTTCTTTGCTCTAAACAAATCCCCAGTTAAACTAGAAATCATAGAAACTATTTTACTAGGTGAGAGATTGGTTACCATAGTTTCCATGTCCTCTTCTTCTTCTTCGGATGATGAGGAGGATGATGATGTGGAGGAGGCTCCCCCTTCACTTGAGCTCTCTCCTCTTGTGCTTGATCCTTCATTTTCGGAGGAGGAGCAATCCAAATCGTCAAAGGCCATCAAGGCCAAATTGGCGACAAAGGCATTCTCCTCATCCGATGATGAGGAGGATGAGGAAGGATCATCCCATGTCTTGTCCTTGAATGCTTTGGCCTTCCCTTTTCTTTTGCCTTCTTCTCCTCTTCCTTCTTTTCTTGCTCCCCTTTTCTTCTTCTTTTCTTCTTTCTTTTTCCTCTCTTCCTTGCTTTTGTTTAGGAGAGGACAATTGTCCCTTATGTGTCCCTCTCCTTGGCAATTGTAGCATATCACCTTCCCCCTCGGTCTTCTATTCCTATCATTTGATTTATCAAATCTAAAATTCTTAAATACACGCCTCACCTTCCTTACCATGTAGGCTTCTTGCTATCCATGGAGGAGGAGGAGGCTTCATCATCGGAGGAGGAGGGGACTTCCATCTTCTTCTTCCCCTTGTTTGCCAACAATGCTACTCCTCTTGAGGGTTGAATTCTTGGCTCTTCTTGAATTCCTTCAAGCCTCGTTTCGTGGAGTTCCATTGTTGAAAAGAACTCCTCCAAAGTGCTCACTTCTAAATTCTTGGAGATGTAGAAGGAGTCCACCATGGAGCTCCACTTTGAGGACCGGGGAAAGGCATCTATGGCCTTCATTACCATATCCCGGTTGGAGAGCTTTTCACCTACACTTGTCAAACCGGTTAGAATTTCCTTAAATCTAGAGTGTAGAGATTTTACCTTCTCTCCCTTGTCTAATTTAATGGTGGATAGTTGAGAGCGGAGGAGATCTCTCCTCGCTAGCTTCGCCTCGGATGTGCCTTCATGGAGCTCCATGTGTTTCTCCCACATCTCCTTGGCGCGTAGGCATTCTCCTATTCGGTTGATTTCTTGTTGAGAAGCACATTGTAGAGATGGTGCTTGGCTTTGAGTTTGCAAGGTGCTCCTCTCTTTGCTTCTTGGTCCACCTAGATTTCTCTATTCCCCTCTTCATCCCTAGGCAAAATGAAACCATTCCATTGTAATCATTATATCAAAATCCGTTTGAAAAATACCTCCATTCGCTTCTTCCACTGCGAATTCTCCTTCAAACCGGAGGATGGATGTTGGAGCCGGCCATTTTGATGTAGGGCTTGTTGCGCGGTTAGTCCGGTGACAAGCAACCTCCTCGATACCACTTGTGAGAGATCTGATGGCGGCTAGAGGGGGTGAATAGCCCTTTTCGTTTGGATGGCGGTATTTTGCTCGTCTACAAAACGTTAGCGATATAAATAAAGACAAGCAAAATAGAAACAAGCAATACAAACACCAAGATATAGCGTGGTTCACGCTACGCCGCTAATCCACGGTCCGATTAAATCACGGTGAATCACTCCGCTAAAACCAATCACTATCGGTCTCTCCTTTGCACAAAGCTAGGTGGAGATAACCTTTACAACCAAGATCACTCTTCTTACAAATAGAATGGAGTAAAAGCGAGTAAGAAGAGTTTAGAGCTTGTGGGGCACTAGGAAGATTGTTTGGAACTTAAGCATTAGCCTCTCAAAGGCTCACACCCTCTCTTTTTATAGAGAGGGCTAACTTCTTCCCGTTGGCCGCCATCGGTCATTGCCGCCTTGGCGATCGGTCATTCTGCTCCTGGCCTCGAACACCCGTCGGATCCGGCCGTTGTTATCAGCGGAACTCTTAGCGATCGGCCCGGACCTCGTGATCGGCTGCGGCCCATCGTCGGCCGCGATCGGCTCTGAGTGGTTATGGCCAAAACCCTATTGACGATCATTGCGCCTTCCTTGATCGGCTAATCTTTCATCATTGCCCGTATGGCGATCATTCGCGCGATCGATCGTATACGGTCGAGCTACACTCGACTCGAAGCGATCGCCATGACATAGCGATCGAAACCCATCCGACACTTGGCCAAATGGCGAGATTTCACCTAAAACTACCCTTCCCGGGTTACAATCGCTCACTCATTTCTGAGTCCTCGCCTTCGAAGTTCTCTTCATTCGGCCACGTCCCTGGCGATCGCGCGCGGCTCGCAATGCTCCTTCGCCTCTTGCCTCAAGTCTACTTCCTCCGGCTTCACTCCAAGCTTCTCGTCCGCGGTCCCTCGGATGCTCCAAGCGCACGGCTTAGCAGCTATCCTTCACCGACTCAAGGCACGAGTCATGAGATGTGAAACTCGCCACGGCTCCATGTGCGAATTACTAAGTCCTGCATGACTTCAACGCACATATCAAATCAACATATCAAACTAACTTAAACCCTTTGCCACACCATCAAAACCATATCACGGCAAGAGATTGCCCTAACATCACTTTGGTGGTTTCACCAAAATTGGAGTGCCCCACTCTGATACTAATTGTTGGATCGAGATTTCTAAGAGAGGGGGGTGAATCTCGGAGATTATAAAATTTTCTATTCTTACTTTTAAAACTATTCTTTTATTTTTTTTGAAATCTAGAGTTATTGCAGTAGAAAATGAATGAAAACTAAAACAAATAGACAAGTTCTTTTTTCCTCGGTTCACAATCCGAACCGGGTTGCTACTCTAAGGCCTGTAACCCTTCCTAGGGTTACTTCGATGGACAATGCACTAAAAGACCTCTTATTCGAGAATTCTCGAACTCGGAGGGTATTCGCTTTTACACAAATGAAAGATGAGGTGACACACTACCTATCCTTATAAAATTAAGTATAAGTAAAGCGAAAATTAGATTACAAAAACTATACTGACACACAAGAATAAGAGATGAAGCATCGTGTCGGAGATACAAAGTTTTAGCGTGATGATGCTTTTGCAGACTACGACATCTCTTCAGAGTGTTGGAGGATCGATGGCCGGCTAGAGCGGGGTGAATAGCCCAAATCATGTGTACGGTGATGGAAATAGTCTGTTCGTCACGTTCTCGTCTACAATACTCGTTAATGTGCAGTGAAATGATAATAAAACGAATACAAGAATACAACACATGCACAAACACAATGATATACGTGGTTCAGAACCTTAGAGTTCCTACTCCATTGGGTGAGCTCAACGAGCTCTTGTTATGCACACGACACTAACAAAAACTCCTTCTCGACAACACGTCGGAGGTGGAGAAATCTCATACAAGCAATTACACGATAATACAAAAGTACAAGCAAATACAAAGACAATACGAAATAAAACTTTACACAAATGGATTTGATCGCTTTTGCTTGTTGCTTTCTTTGGTTTGGCTCTTGAAGGACTGGAATGCAGCAGCAATTCCCCTCCAAAATCTCCCCAAAAGTCTTGGCAAAATCCTCCATCTCAAGCTCCATTTATAACCTGCATCGAGCTGATTTCATGCCCATCAGTTGACTGATCGTGACCATCAGTCGACTTGTCCTATAGCCGTTGTCTCACAACGACTCGATCAACGCTGGCCGAGTTCCAAAGGATCCATCATCAGTCAACTGATTATGCCCATCAGTCGACTACTGAGCTCGTAGCCGACTGCCCAGTCGGCTATGGAGTGTTCTGTGCCCGTGACACTTCCCATCAGTCGACTTCTGTCCCTTGGCAGTCGACTACTGTCGACATCAGTCAACTGTTAATACTTGGCAGTCGACTGTCAGGCCATAGAATGCAATCTAACACCAGTCGATTGCCATCGACTTGGATCAGTTGAATCGACACCTATGCCAGTCGACTGCTATTGGGTAAAACCTCAAACACCAAGTTGTTTGAGCATCCGACCGTCGGGTAAAACCTCAAACACCATGTTTGAGCATCAGACACTCAGTCTTAGCCACTTGGCCAAGTCCACCTCATCCTCTCATGGAGTTCCCCATCGAAGCTCTCTTCCCTCAGCCTACGTCCCTCGGATGCACTAAGCGCACGACTTCGCAATGCCATCCTTCGCATCTCTTGCCCTCGAAGTCTGCTTCCCTTGGGCCTCACTCCATTTTCTCCCCGTCCAGTGGTCCATCGGATGCACCAAGCACACACCTTCTCAATGCCATCCTTCACCAACTCAAGGACCCCGAGCCTAGTGAACTTACCAAGTCCTCAAGACTTCCCACACCAAGCCTCATGCTTGGATTTTACCAACACCAAGTCCCATGCTTGGACTTTTCACCACCAAGGCTACACACTTGGATTTACGTGGCCAACCCATTGGACTTCCCATGACAATCCCATGTCATACGTTTTGTCTAACATCAAAATACATTTCGAGTTAAAAATCGAGTCTAGTCAATCCCATGACCTAGGTCGATTGCACCAATAATCTTCCCCTTTTTGATGTTTGACAAAACCAAACTCAAGTCTACCAATTATCCCAAATTGGCAATTCTCACATCCCAATGAGAATTCCAACTATCCCCAATTGGTAACTTCTCCCCCTTTTTGACATACATCAAAAAGGTCCTCTCCAAGGGTATAAATGTCTCATATCTCAATGAGATATTACAATCTCTCCATTGGAGGAAAACACATGCCTTCAATCTTTCTAGTGATAAGTCCCATATCACTTAAGAGAGGCAATCCCTCAATTTTCCTCCCATGAGGAAAAATACACATCCATCTTCCCATGATGGATACCTCTCCCTAAAGACTTGCTTCCCCTTGACCATTGCACCAACAATGTCCTTGGAGAGTCCCTAAGCCAATAGGAACACTTAAACAATCAAAATTAAGGCACAAGTTCAACATTGAACTTCCACACAGCTTAAAATTGATACATACTCTAAACACTTCTTCTAATCCATATCCAATGGATTTCCACCTTTATAATGCTCCCCAAAGCATGTCCTAGGGTTAAGAGTGGATAGGTAACCAAAACATAGATGAACATGGGCCTAACAACCATTGTTTAAAAATCGACTGTGATCGACTACAGCCAATCGATTCATTCTGCCACCCTCATCAGGATTGTTGCAATTGGTGTGATCATTGTGTAATGAAAAATCGATTTTCGTGGTTTCAAAAATTCATAAGTAATTATACATACGATGAAAAATAATGAAAATTCATATGCATAATACTTATAACAATCAATATGGGTGATAAATATTTGAAAATTATTTTACCAACAAAATAGTGAGATTGCCACAAAGTTCAAAAGATGAGAAAAGCTTCAATATTTGAGTCATCTTTATATCACCTCATTCAATGGTGATTGCTATCAAAAGATAGTCTTTACCAAGGTTTTTCAAAATGTTTTTGAAATGATTTTAAAACCTTTATTCCTTTTCCTAAACATCTCACTTGTATCTAAATGTGTTAAACACATACAAGTCAAGTATTCTAGTGAGATGTGGGGTCTTTGTTATTTAGGGTTTCATGCATATACTAGGCAACACTATTTGACTCCCTTATGCATGAGACTTCAAATCATGCCAGAGTCCTTAAATCCAATTTATTTATGCATGAATGATGATTATGACATAATGATACAAGAATAAAAACATGTGCCAAAATCATGATGTCATGGCATGTGATTGAAATCTAAGCATTCATGACATATAAAAATAACCCTAAAAATGATCATGATATTTTATATAATAAAAATAAATATGATGTCATGTCAGGGCATATGACAAGTAAATCATGGCAAGTAAAAGATAAAGGTATAAATACCTAGATTTTAGTATTGATTGCCATTTGATATAATTAAATCCAATTTGCCATAATACCAATTATCCTGCTAGTGTGCAAAAAAAAAAACCAAATGGCACACTATGACCTCTAAACCTAAAGTGCCAATTTTAATCAATTTTCAACTTCTTAAAACACATTGGCACATCCTAAAGTGTCAACTCACCATGGTTAGGTTAACTACCCATCCACTTAGGGTTTACACACCCTAACCCATCTAGCGTGAATCGATTACACTCCTAGGAACCCAATACCTATTGGAGCTCCTTGGGTTAACAAGGTATTCACTAGGGATAACTTCCCTAGATACCTTCTTAATGCCCCTTTTTGGCTTTGAAGCCTTAGTCAATTGGGTCTTTCCTAGGTCAACTCTAGAGGTAACTCCCCCTTTGACCTTCTTAGTGGCTACCTTGGATTTCTTTGAATTTTTAGCCACTAGACAAACACCATGGTTAGTCTTAGGGATGACTACCCTATTAACCTTGGTTTTGCTAGACCTAGATTTAGTTCCATAATCAAATGGAATATTATGATAGGACTTAGGTTTGTGACCCAAACCTTTCTTGCCCTTAATCGGTTCTTGTCTTCTAGGTCTTAAATTTTGATCTTTTGACCCCATAATTGAGTTTGTCATAATTTTGAGGGTCTTTTCTAATTTTTCAAGTCTTGACCTCAAGGCTAGATTTTCTAATTCTAATTTTTCCAATTTTGATTTCTCATTTATCTTTTGGGAATGACTCTTCCTAGGCATATGCCTAGACTTCTTGGAATTAATATCCAAATTTTCTTCAATTCTCCTAATGGACTCCCTAGGTAGAATTTGTTGATGCAATCGGCCCAGGTTGACTCAAGTTTGACCCGAGCAGTACCTTGATAGTATTTTGATGATAGACAAAACTCATGACATGGGATTGTCATGGGAAAGTCCAACATGGGGTTGGCATGGAAAATCCAAGCATGGAGCTTGGTGTGGAAGTCCAAGGGGGAAGCCTTGGCATGGGAAAGTCCAAAGCATTGCGAAGCCATGCGCTTGGTGCTTGGTGAGAAATGCATTGCGAAGCCGTGCGCTTGGTGCATTTGGGAAGTCTTGAGAACTTGGCAAGTTCACTAGGCTCGGGTCCTTGAGTCGGTGAAGGATGGCATTGCGAAGCCGTGTGCTTGGTGCATCCGAGGGACTGCAGGACGGGGAGCGAATGGAGTGAGCCCAAAGGGAAGCATACTTCTAGGGTATGAGACGCGAAGGATGGCATTGCAAAGTCGTGCGCTTAGCAGCGCATCAGGGCGCGTAGGCGAGGAAGAGCCGGTGGGAACTCCGTGAGGATAAGGTGGACTTGGCTAAGTGGCTAAGGCGAGTGTCGGACACTCAAACAACTTTATGTTTGAGGTTTTAGCGACATCGATCGGTCGGTAGCATAGGTGCGATCGACTACTCTAGGTCGTATGGGTTCGACCAGTGTTTGGTGAACCAAGTCTGGTGATCGGTCATTTGGAGAGGCGGTCATTGTTAGAAGATCGGTCGATTCGATTGGGGATGGCGATCGGTGATGACTCGAGCTTCGCCCGGCCTCGTGATGGTTGATCGATCGGTGATGGGTGCCATCGGTCGTGATGTCGTCATCGGTGATGTGTGATCCGTTGGAACTTAACCAGCATGGATCGGCCGTTGTGAGACAATAGCTACGGGACCACTCGGTGATGGTCACGCGATCAGTCGTGATGGTGTGAAAATAGCTTGATCACGAGTTATAAAAGGAGCTTGAGTTGGAGGATTTCGCCAATGGTTTTTGTGGAGCTATTGGAGGAATTCTTTGCTGCATTCCGGTCCTTCAAGAGCCAATCAAGCAACAAACAAGCGATCAAAGCAATCGGTGAAAGTGTTTCTTTTGTATTGTATTTGTATTCTTATTTGTATTTGTATATTCTTGTTGTAATTGCTTGTGAGAGGTTTCTCCACCTCCGACGTGTAGTCGAGAAGGAGTTTAGTTAGTGCGTCTGCATAACTAGAGCTCAGTGAGCTCGCCATGGAGTAGGAACCATTCGGTTCGAACCACGTATATCTTGTGTTGTGTGATTGTGTATTGTTGTTAGTTTCATTGTTATTTTATTGTTATTCCGCTGCACTAAAAACAATCATAGACAAGCAGCATAGCGAGCGAGCAAAATCGACATCCAAGCGAGCGAGGGCTATTCACCCCCTCTGGCCGTTTTGATCCCCAACAAGTGGTATCGAGAGCGAAGTCGCTCTTGAGGACTAACAGCGATAGCACTACAAATGGCGGCTTCATCCATCCACGAAATTGAAGGATATTTTCTTGGTGGAGAAGCGGAAAAATGGAGGTATATCTAGAAAGATTTTGATTTTATGCTAATCTTAGAAAAGCGGTTTGAGATGCCTAGGGATAAAAGAACAAGCAAATTGAGAAGTCAAGATGGACCCAAGACCAAATAAAGGACTTGAAGACAAATCTTGAGGTAATTAAATTGTTTGGTGATTTGTTACCTAATCATATTTGGTCTAGATTGGGTGACTATAGGGATGCAAAAATAATGGAGAAGATAATGAAATTTCAAGAAAGTTCCCAATCGGCACAAGTAGAGAGAAGATGCAGAAGAAAGCCCATCCACATTTGAAGATGTTGATGATTTGGTGGAGACCTTCCACCTCTAGCATTGAGGGGAGGAAAGGATTTCCACTCTGGAGCCAAGCCAAATGAAGCATCTACTTCGGAAAGAAGTGAAGAGGCTTCCACCAACTCCTAGGTAACTCAAGTGTTATTATAATTAAATAAAAATATTATTTGTTTTGAGTGTTAGGGAGAAAGGGCATTACAAGAGCAAATGCCCAAAATTGGCTAAGAAAAAGGCATCGACACCAAAAAGTCAACCTAAAGTCAAAGGATGCGGTGTTCCCAAAACTAGAGCAAAGAGCACATTGTGTGCTTTAAATGCAATCAAAGGGACACTACAAGCCAATGCCCTAGGGGGAGGAAGAAAGGGCTAGAAGGTGTATATCATGTAGGGGGAGCTCCAAAAGCTAACCCTAAGGTACATTTAGTTAATGCACCTTCAATTCCTAAAGTCAAAAAGCATGCCAAAAATTATTTTAGTTCTCTTGCCATTATTAATGAAAAGCATGCTAGGAGAAACAATAAGGGTTATTGCTTAGGTGCTAAGCATGTTCAGTATTCTCTAAGGACAAACCTAGGACTCAAAACACTAGATCTATTTTACCTAGGGAGTCAATTAGGAGAATTGAAAAAAACTTGGGTGTTAATCCCAAGAAATCTAGGCATATGCCTAAAAAGAAAAACATTTCCCAAAAGATAAATGAAAATTAAAAATTAGGAAAATTAGAGTTAGAAAACCAAGCCTTGAGGTCAAGGCTAGAAAAATTGGAGAAGACCCTAGCAATAATATCAAATTCGGTTAAGGGGTCTAATGTACAAAAGTCAAGACCAAGAAAACAAGAAATGTCTAAGGTCAATAAGTGTTTGGGTCACAAACCTATGTCCTACCATAATGTTCCATTTAATTATGGAACCACATCTAGGTCTAGGAAAACCAAGGCTAATAGGAAGCCATCCTAAGTCTAGCCATGGTATGTGTTTAGTGGCTAACACCTCAAAGAAATCAAATGTAGCCACTAAGAAGGTCAATAGAGGAGTCACCTCTAGAGTTGACCCAAGTAAGACCCAAAAGACAATGGTTTCAAAACCTAAAAGGGTCATTAGGAAGGTATCAAGTTATCCCTAGGGAATACCTTGTTAACCCAAGGAGCTCCAATAGGTATTGGGTTCCTAGAAGCGTGATTGATTCACGCTAAATGGGTTAGGGTGTGTCAACCCTAAGTGGATGGGTGGTTAACCTAGCCATTGTGAGTTGACACATTAGGGTGTGCCAAGATGGTTTGACAAGTTAAAAATGATTTAAATTGGCACAATTAGGTCTTAGAGGTATTGGTGTGTCATTTTGGGTTTTTGGTACACTAAGGAAATAATGGCATTAAGGAAAAATGTATTTAATCCCTAAAAATGGCAAATTGATTTTCACACTTAGGTATTCTATACCTTAGTATATTTTACTTGCCATGATTTGTTTGTCTTACCATGTCATGACATCATTTTCATTTCTATCTATAAAAATGTCATGATCATGTTAGATTTATGTTTAGATGTCATGAATGCCTATATCTCATTTACATGCCATGACATCATGATATTGGCATATGCTTTTATTTATATCATATCTATGCCATAATCATATCATGCATATAAATAAAATGAAATTAAGGACTATGTGATTTGATGGGAATCAAATAATATTGCCTAGAAATATGCATGAGACCATTAAAAGAATAAAACCCACATCTCACTAGATTAATTGCCTTGAATGTGTTTTACACATCTAGATATTAAGTGAGATGTTTAAGGAAAAAAATTAAAGGTTTGAAAACATTTTGAAAATATTTTGAAAAACCTTGGTGAAGCCTATCTTTTGATAGCTATCACCATTGAATGAGATGATACAAAGATGCTCTTTATTGAAGCTTTTCTTAAATTTTGAACTTTGTATCAATCTCTAATTTAATGGGTAAAATAATTTTCTAATATTTTTCACCCATAATGTTTAGGATAAGTATTATACATGCATTTTCAAGATTTATCTACTTATGTATATTTACTTATGGATTTGAAAATCATTTAAAATTGAAAGCTACAAATCTCGATTATCGATCATTGCCGGGAGGCGATCGGTGATAAAATGTGTCGATCGGTAGTTTTACGTTGATCATTGTCTTGATTTCGGGTAAACCTTGTTGGTTAGGCCCATGTTGGTATGTTTTGGTCCCTAACCACTCCTAACCTAGGATATGCTTGGGAGAGCATTAGAGAGGTGGAAATCCATTGGATATGGATTAGGAGTTGGGTTGAGGTGAGTATCAATTTTAAGGTGGATGAGTTCATTGTTGAACTTTGCCTTAATTTTGATTTGGTTAATGTTCCTATTGGCTTAGGGACTCTCCAAGGACATTGTTGGTGCAATGGTCGAGGAGCAAGCCTCTGGGGAGGTATCCATCATGGGAAGATGGATGTGTATTTCCTCATGGGAGGAAAATTGGGTTGCCTCTCTTTAAGTGATATGGGATCACTAGAAAGATTGTAGGCATGTGTTCCTCGAGGAGAGATTGTAAGATCTCATTGGGATATGAGACATTCATACCCTTAGGGAGGACCTTTTGATGTAATGTCAAAGGGGAGAAGTTACCAAGTTACCAATTAGGGTTCGTTGGAATTCTCATTGGGATATGAGAATTGCCAATATGGGAGAATTGGTAGACTTGAGATGGTAGTTTTGTCAATCATCAAAAAGGGGGAGATTATTGGTGCAATCGGCCCAGGTTGACTCGAGTTTGACTCGGCGGTACCTTGATGTATTTTGATGATAGACAAAACTCATGACATGGGATTGTCATGGGAAAGTCCAACATGGGGTTGGCATGGAAAATCAAAGCATGGAGCTTGGTGTGGAAGTCCAAGGGGGAAGCCTTGGCATGGGAAAGTCCAAAGCATTGCGAGTCGTGCGCTTGGTGCTTGGCATGAAATCAAAGCATTGCGGCCGTCGCTTAGTAGTGAAATGCATTGCAAAGCCGTGCGCTTGGTGCATTTAGGAAGTCTTGAGAACTTGGCAAGTTCACTAGGCTCGGGTCCTTGAGTCGGTGAAGGATGGCATTGCGAAGCCGTGCGCTTGGTGCATCAGGGGACCGCGGACGAGGCGAATGGAGTGAGCCCAAAGGAAGCATACTTCTAGGGCATGAGGCGAAGGATGGCGTTGCGGCGTGCGGCTTAGCGCATCAGAGGGGCGTAGGCGAGGAAGAGCTTGGTGGGGAACTCCATGAGGATAAGGTGGACTTGGCCAAGTGGCTAAGGCCCGAGTGTCGGAGGCTCAAACATCGTTATGTTTGAGGTTTTAGCGACATCGGTCGGTAGCATAGGTGCGATCGGCTTTCGACCCGGTGTTATTGAACCAAGTCACAGGTGATCGATCATTTGCGAGGAGGCGATCGGTTGGGAGAAATCGGTCATTAGGATGGCGATCGGTGATGACCTTTGTGCCGCAGACGCGAGAATGGAGTCAGGCTCGCCGCCTCGGTGATGGTTGATCGGTCGGTGATGGGTGGAACTTAATCAACATGGATCTGGCCGTTGTGAGACAACGACTACGGGACCAGTCGACTGATGGTCACGATCGGTCGGATGATGGGCGTAAAGCGACGATCACGAGGTTATAAAGGGCTCGAGTTGGAGGATTTCACAATGGTTTTGTGGAGCTATTGGAGGGGAATTACTCTGCATTCCGGTCCTTGAAGACAATCAAAGCAAGCAACAAACAAGTGATCAAGTAGACACGGCCGCGGTCGGAGTTCGGTCGGTCGGGTCAAAACGCCGGTCGGGTTGACAAAATCTGACCCATAGAAGCCCTCTCGTGGCGGTTCTGTCGTCATGGAACCGCCGGTTCGGTCGGTCGGGTCGGGTCGGGTCAAGTCCGGGTCGACACGCCTGTGCTCGGTCCAAAGTGTCATTTTGTACTTCCCGTGTCGTGACGACCGCCTGTCTGTTTACCGTCGACGACGCGCCCGTGTCGTCGTGTAAAGGGAAAGCGACAGGCGTGTCGGTGGCATTTCTGCCGTGCTCGGCCAAATTTATTTTTTTTGCGGTTTTTGTTTTCGGTTCGGTTTTAAAAGCGGGGACCGCCTAATAGGCGGTCCGGTCACGGGTCCGGGTCAAACCCGTTGACCACGGTCCGGTTCCGGGTCGGGTCCGGGTTTGACCCGGACCTTGGCCAGGTCTAGATCAAAGGAAATCAGTGAAAAATGTTTCTTTTGTATTGTATTTGTATTCTTGTTTGTATTTGTATATTACTGTTGTAATTGCTTGTGAGAGGTTTCTCCACCTCCGACGTGTAGTCGAGATGGAGTTTAGTTAGTGTCGTGCGCATAACTAGAGCTCGATGAGCTCGCCCGTGGAGTAGGAACCATTTGGTTCCGAACCATGTATATCTTGTGTTGTGTGATTGTGTATTATTGTTAGTTTCATTATTATTGTTATTCCGCTGCGCTAACAACAATCGTAGACAAGCAACGCAATGAGAACGAGCAAAATACGACATCCAACGAACGAGGGCTATTCACCCCCTCTAGCTGGCCGTTTCGATCCCCCAACAGAATTGGTCTAGAATTATGGTGTCTAGGTTTGTCCTTAGATAAATCAACATACTTGGCACCTAGACAAAAGTATCTATTTCTACTAGCATGCTTTTCATTAATAATAGAAAGTGTATTAAAATAATTTCTATCATACTTTTTAGTCCTAGAGCTAGAAGGTGCATTAACTAAATTTACCTTAGGGTTAGCTTTAGAAGCTCCCCCTACATGAGATGCCCCTTCTTGCCCTTTCTTCCTCCCCCTAGGGCATTGACTTCGATAATGTCCTCTTTGATTGAATTTGAAGCACACAATGTACTCTTTGCTCTTCTTAGCGAGGACTCCGGCATCCTTTGACTTTTGGTGTCGATACCTTCTTCTTAGCCAATTTTGGGCATTTGCACTTGTAATGCTTGATTTCCCTACACTCAAAGCATATTATGTTTTTTTTTTATCTTTAATTATAATTCATGAGTTACCTAGGGAGGTGGAAGCCTCTTGATCTTCATTTCTCCCGGATGTAGATGCTTCATCTTGATCTTGCTCTGGAATAGAAGATTGCCTCTCCTCCCCCTCAATGCTAGAGGTGGAGGTTTCCTCCAAGTCATCCACATCTTCGAATGTTGATGGTGATTCTTCAACATCCTCGGATCTGGATGTTGATGGAGATTCTTCCTCTTGAGCGTAGGAGGAACATTCCTCTTCTTCCTTATCAATGACCAATGTGGGCTCTTCATGAAATTTGACCACCTTGTCCCAAAGGTCCTTAGCATCCATATAATTACCTAATCTAGACCAAATATGGTTAGGAATCAAATCACTTAGCAATTTGATTACCTTGAGATTTGTCTTGAAATCCTTGATTTGGTCGTTGTTCCATCTTTTCTTTTCAATTTGCCTATTTGCTTCATCCCTAGACATTTCGAAACCATTTTCTAAAATTAGCATTAAATCCAAATCGGTTTCAAAGTATACCTCCATCCTTTTCTTCCACCAAGAAAAGTCTCCATCGAATTTTGGTGGATGGATGTTTATGCCGGCCATCTTATCATACTTGTGTTGGCGATTAGTCCGCGACAAGATCCTCGCTCTGATACCACTAGTTGGAGGATCGGTGGCCAGCTAGTGGGGGGTGAATATCCCAAATCGCATGTACGGTGATGGAAGTCGTCCGTTCGTCGCGTGCTCGTCTACAATACTCGTTAATGTGCAACGGAATGATAATAAAACGAATACAAAAATACAACACACGCAAAAACACAATGATATATGTGGTTCAGAACCTTAGGGTTCCTACTCCATGGGGTGAGCTCAACGAGCTCTTGTTATGCACACGACACTAACAAAAACTTCTTCTCGACAACACGTCGGAGGTGGAGAAACCTCGTACAAGCATTTACACAGTAATATAAAAGTACAAGCAAATACAAAGACAATACGAAAGAAAACTTTACACAAATGGCTTTGATCGCTTTTGCTAGTTTCTTGCTTTGGTTTGGCTCTTGAAGGACTGGAATGCAGCAGCAATTCCCCTCCAAAATCTCCCTAAAAGTCTAGGTGAAATCCTTCATCTCAAGCTCCATTTATAACCTGCATCGAGCTGATTTCACACCCATCAGTCGACTGGTCCTGTAGCCATTGTATCACAATGACTCGATCCACACTGGCCAAGTTCTAATGGATCCATCATCAGTCGACTAATCATGCCCATCACCAATCGCCGACATCGTGAGCTAACCGCCTACGGCTATGGAGCGCCTGCGCGTGACACTTCCATGATCATCATCCCATCTCGACATGCGCACGACATTAGTCGACTGCCAGGCTACATAATATAGTTTAACACCAGTTGATTGCCATTGACTTGAATCAGTCGAACCGACACCTATGCCAGTCGACTGCTGTCGGGTAAAACCTTAAACACCAAGTTGTTTGAGCATTCGACCATCGGGTAAAACCTCAAACACTATGTTTGAGCATCCGAAACTCAATCTTAGCCACTTGGCCAAGTCCACCTCATCTTTTCATGGAGTTCCCCACAGAAGCTCTCTTCCCTCGGCCTACGTCCCTCGGATGCACCAAGCGCACGACTTCGCAATGTCATCCTTCACGTCTCTTGCCCTCGAAGTCTGCTTCCCTTGGGCCTCACTCCATTTGCTCCCCATCCGGTTGTAACGCCCGTAAAATTTCTAGCAATTTTACGAGAATTTTTGGCTTTACGATGATGGGCTTTATGTGGGCCTTTCCGAAAATAAAAGGAAAATAAGCCAAAAAGAGATGCAAGGCCTAGGAATTGAACCCCAAACCTCTAGAGATAGCCAAGCCCTATAGATGCACCCACTAACCAGAAGCCCAATAGGATTATATCATAAGAGGAATAGGGGAAATTATGGTTAAGTGTAAGGGAGATCAAGGGGCTCTTCAAATGAATAAATAGGGGGAATGAGAGGACATGAGCTATCCAAACTTCATTTCTCCTCCTCTTCTTCTTCCTCACCGAATTCTAGAGCCCTCTTCATCCTTTGGCCGAACCCCATTCAAGCAAGGAGAAGGCTAGGTTTTTGTTTCCTTAGGTCATCTTCCCCCTCAGAGCAAAGCGAAGGAAGTAAGATTCCCTCACCTGCAGTATATTTGTGTTTTTGTAGATACATGAAAGAATATGAAGCTTATTGCCCCTACATGTTTCGGTCAACCAAGGTTTTTGGGGCTAGGGTTGCATGAAAATGATTCTAAGGATATTTTATAGGTTGTATGCTTCATGTAGGAATTTTTAGATGACCAAAAATCCAAGCTTATAGCCCCTACATGTTTCGGCCAACCAAGGTTTTTGGGGCTAGGGTTTCATGAAAATGATTCTAAGGATATTTTATAGGTTGTATGCTTCATGTAGGAATTTTTAGGTGACCAAAAATCCAAGCTTATAGCCCCTACATGTTTCGGCCAACCAAGGTTTCTGGGGCTAGGGTTGCATGAAAATGATTCTGAAAATATTTTTGTAGATTGTATGCTTCATGTAGGAATTTTTAGGTGACAAAAATCCAAGCTTATTGCCCCTACATGTTTAGGGCCAACATTGATTTTTAGGGTTAGGGTTTCATGAAAACACCCCTTATGAAGTTATATTATGTTGTGTGCCTTCATGTAGGAGTTTATGTAACAAAAATAAAGAAATTGGTACCCTACAAGTTTTGGCCAACAATTGTTGTAGGGCTAGGGTGGCATGAAAACACCCCTTAGGAAATTAGGATATGTTGTATGCCTATGTGATGAATATGTTTATGTTTTTAATATGCCATGAATTATACCTATGTGATGAATATGTTTATGATTTTTAATATGCCATGAATTATGCCTATGTGATGAATATGTTCATGATTTTCATATGTCATGAATTATGCCTATGTGATGAATATGTTTATGTTTTTAATATGCCATGAATTATGCCTATGTGATGAATATGTTTATAATTTTTGATATGCCATGAATTATGCTTATGTGATGAATATGTTCATGATTTTCGTATGTCATGAATTATGCCTATGTGATGAATATGTTTATGTTTTTAATATGCCATGAATTATGCCTATGTGATGAATATGTTTATGATTTTCATATGTCATGAATTATGCCTATGTGATGAATATGTTTATGTTTTTAATATGCCATGAATTATGCCTATGTGATGAATATGTTTATGATTTTCATATGTCATGAATTATGCCTATGTGATGAATATGATTATGTTTTTAATATGCCATGAAGTATGCCAATGTGATGAACAAGTTGATGATTTTATATGCCATGAAATATGCTTATGTGATGAACATGATTATGCTTTAAGACCCCTTTAGGGTACTCTCACGTTATGAATGCATATATGTTATGACATGTCTAAGAGATGCTTCCCTTTCAAGTAGGGATTAAGAGCTCTCCTTATGATAAGATAAGATGGAGATGCTTCCCTTTCAAGTTGGGATTAAGAGCTCTCTTTATGATAAGATAAGATGGAGATGCTTCCCTTTCGAGTAGGGATTAAGAGCTCTCCTTATGATAAGATAAGATGGAGATGCTTCCCTTTCGAGTAGGGATTAAGAGCTCTCCTTATGATAAGATAAGACGGAGATGCTTCCCTTTTTGGTGGGGGATTAAGAGCATTCTTTATGATATGACAAGAAAGAAAGGAAAGAAAATTAAGTATTTTACTTTGTAAGAGGTTAAGTACCCGACCCGTTAGGTGGTCGTTAATCAAATCCAAGGGACATAAGAAGACGTAAGAGGTCTTGCTCTAGTAGGTCTGGTGGCTCGCTACCCCAGCCTATTAGGGAACGCGCTTTATGTGGTACTTAACCTGGGGCCCCCATGCAAGTTATGATTATGTTAAAGTACCTATATGTATATTCTTTGAAAAGAAAGGACTTTTATGAAACTATGAATTCTTATGTTCAAGTTTAAGAATGCTTATGATTATGTCCTTTATGCATGATTAGGATTTATGATATTATGAATGCTTATGTTCAAGTTTAAGAATGCTTATGATTATGTCCTTTATGCATGATTAGGATTTATGATATTATGAATACTTATGTTCAAGTTTAAGAATGCTTACGATTATGTCCTTTATGCATGATTAGGATTTATGATATTATGAATGCTTATGTTCAAGTTTAAGAATGCTTATGATTGTGTCCTTTATGCATGATTAGGATTTATGATATTATGAATGCTTATGTTCAAGTTTAAGAATGCTTATGATTGTGTCCTTTATGCATGATTAGGATTTATGATATTATGAATGCTTATGTTCAAGCTTAAGAATGCTTACGATTATGTCCTTTATGCATGTTTAGGATTTATGATATTATGAATGCTTATGTTTCACTTATGCCCTGCTTAGATTTGATTATGCTTAGCATGCTTATGTAAATTTTATGCCATGTTTATGTTTCATTACGTTAGTATGTTGATGTAGTGTTGTTATGCACTACTTATGTTGTTTATGCTAGTATGCTCATGTTGTCTAATTATTGATGAGGTTTGTGGCTTTTGTGAGTAGGCAAGAATCTTACTAAGCTATATGCTTATAGTTTATGTTGTCCATATACTGCAGACAAAGGAAACATGAACTAGAGGAAGTAGCAGGAGGGGCCAAGTGTGTGTGATAGTGGCATGGTGGAAAAAGACCCTATTACTATCTGCTTATATTTATATGCTCAATGAATAACTTAAGACATTGCTTCCGCTTATAAGACTTGTGATTTGTTAGAACTCATGAATGGATCTTTATGTTATGCATGTTATAAAAAGAGACAAGATATGTTAACATGCTAACGACGAATATGATAGGTGATGCATGTATAAAAGAAGGTTTATGCCATGATAACATGTTTAAGTATGTAGATTGTGAAATGATTCCTATATGTTATGTTAAGAAAAAAAAAGTAGCGCCGCCCTGAGAGCAGATAAGGGCGGGCGTTACAGGTTGGTATCAGAGCGGGTTCACCTTTCCACTATCACACACCAAGCCTCCATCCTCCTATTTCCAAGTAAGTAACTTTATGCATACCTAAGTTCCTTTTATGATGAAGAATGTCTTCTATTTAGATAGAAACAATGCCTCATCATGTTTTGGTAGAATGGAATCACACTTGTGACTTAGATAGAAATAATACCTCATCATGTTTTAGTTGAATGGAATCACACTTGTGACTTAGATAGAAATAATACCTCATCATGTTTTAGTAGAATGGAATCACACTTGTGACTTAGATAGAAATAATACCTCATCATGTTTTAGTAGAATGGAATCACACTTGTGACTTAGATAGAAATAATACCTCATCATGTTTTAGTAGAATGAAATCACACTTGTGACTTAGATAGAAATAATACCTCATCATGTTTTAGTAGAATGGAATCACACTTGTGACCTAGATAGTAATGATACCTTACCATGCTTTATATGATGGAAACATGCTTCTAACCTAGAAATACAACTAGAAAGGATACCTTACCTTGTTCATGATAAGGAAATGTTTAGATGCATGTATATGAGTAGAAATTATAATAATACCTTAATTATTTATTTATCACTTAGATAACATGGATGCATGTGGTTACCAAGCTACAACATCAAGTCACAGAACAACAACAAGTAATAAATGCTTTAATGAACCAGCGAGGAAACCAGTAGTTAGAAATAAAGCAAGGTTAGTCGCCAAGGGTTTTAGTCAAGTCGAAGGATTAGATTACGATGAAACCTATGCCCCCGTAGCTAGACTAGAATCCAACTGAATGTTGTTAGCCTACGCTGCACATCGAGGATTTAAGTTATGTCAAATGGATGTCAAGTCAGCATTTTTAAATGGACTTATTAAAGAAGAGGTGTACGCTAGCCAACCCCCAAGATTCGAAAGCCTAGATAAACCTGACCGAAGATGGCTTTCCGAACAAGATACGGACATTATGAGTTCATAGTTACGCCTTTCGGAGTGACGAATGCACCTGCGAGGTTTATGGATCTGATGAATCGGGTCTTCTCGGCATCTCTCGACAAATTTGTGATCGTCTTCATCGACGATATACTGATATAATCGAGAACCCAAGAAGAGCACGCCGAACACCTGAATACGGTGTTGCAGATTCTGCAGAAAGAGCAACTATATGCGAAGTTCTCCAAATGTGAGTTCTGGCTTGATCAAGTGTCATTCTTGGGTCATGTCATCTCTAAAGAAGGAATCATGGTAGACCCAATAAAGGTTGAAGCTGTGAGGAACTGGAATAGGCCAAGGAATGCGAGTGAAATCAGGAGTTTTCTCGGGCTAGCAGGCTATTACAGAAAGTTTGTAGAGGACTTCTCTAGAATTGTAGCCTACGATGACCCTCACCCAAAGGACAAGCAATACAAATGGGTCTGAGGATCGCGAGAGGAGTTTACTGAATCAAGAGGAGACTGACCAGCGCTCCCATTCTGACTCTCCCTGAAGATAATGAAAGCTTCGATATGTATAGTGACGCTTCTAAACTGGGGCTCGGAGCTGTACTTATGCAAAATGGAAAGGTTGCCGCTTACGCCTCTAGACAGCTCAAGGAGCACGAAAGAAATTATCCTACCCATTATTTAGAACTAGCAGTCGTGGTATTCGCTCTGAAAATATGGAGGCGCTACTTATACGGAGCTCGGTGCAGGATTTATACAGACCACCAAAGTCTGAGATATTTCTTCACTCAGAAAGACCTAAATATGAGGCAACGCAGATGGCTCGAGCTAGTCAAAGATTATGATTGTGAGATATTCTATCATCCAGGAAAGGTCAACAAAGTGGCAGATGCACTTAACAGAAAGTCCTGTGCCGCTTTGATGTCCTTATCAATGCTATCTCAGCCCCTGAAAAGGGAAATAATGAATTACGGAATGGAGATTATTTCTGGACAACTTTCCACCATGACGATAGCGCCGACGTTGTTCGACGATATATTGGGAAAGCAAGATGGTGATTCAGACATCCAGAAGATCAAACAGGAAGTCCTGGAAGGAAGGGATAATGGATTCCGCATTTCCGATAGCGGATTATTATACCTCCAGGACCGACTAGGTATTTCGGATGATCCAGAATTACGGAAGAAGATACTCGAGGAATCCCATGGAACACCTTATACCATGCATCCTGGATCTACAAAAATGTATCAGGACTTAAGAGATAAATTTTGGTGGTCCAGCATGAAAAGGGATGTGGCTCAGTACGTCAACACCTGCCTGACCTGCCAGAGGGTTAAGGAAGAACACCAGAAACCTGGAGAATTACTGCAGCCGATACAGATTCCAGAGTGGAAATGGGAAGAAATTTCTATGGATTTCATCTTGGGATTACCCAGAACAACCAATGGTTATGATGCGATATGGGTAATCATAGACCGGTTGACAAAGTCTGCCCATTTCCTGGCAATTAAAATGATCTATCCGGTTGAGCAGCTAGCTCAATTATATGTCAAGGAAATTATCAGATTACATGGAGTGCCTAAGGCTATTATTTCTGATCGTGATGGCCATTTTACCTCCCATTTCTGGGAATGTGTTCAGAAGGCTCTTGGCACTAAGTTGAGATTCAAAGATCGCTGCTTTCATCCTCGTAATCGACGATAAAAGAGTGAACCAGTGTCGAAGACATGTTGCGAGCTTGTGCTCTAGACTTTAAGGGGAGTTGGTGTCGATATTTGTGCTTGGCAGAATTTGCTTACAACAACAGTTACCAGGCTACTATTGGAATGGCACCATATGAAGCTTTATACGGGAGAAAATGCAGGTCTCCTATCTATTGGTATGAGGGTAGTGAAAGGAGGGAAATGGGTCTTCAAGCCGATATGATTGACGATACCACCCGAGCTATACAGAATATTCGTCAGAGAATCGAAATTGCTCAGAGCCGACAAAAGAGCTATGTGGATATGTGGCGTAGACCGTTAGAATTCGAAGTCGGGGACCTGGTATTCCTCAAAGTGGCCCCTATGAAGGGAGTGATGAGATTCGGAAGAAAGGGTAAACTGAGTCCACGCTACGTGGGACCGTATCCGATATTGCAGAGGGTTGGCAAGGTAGCTTACAAGCTGGAGCTGCCTCAAGAGATGTCGGCTAAACACAACGTGTTCCATGTCTCTGTGCTCAAGAAATGCATATCCAGTGCGGACCAAGTGATCGAGCCACAAACAGTACAAGTTCAAGAGGACCTGAGTATGGAAAGTCGGCCTATCCAGATATTAGACCGAGAAGTCAAGAGGCTAAGGAACAAAGAGGTGCCCTTAGTGAAGGTCCTGTGGCAAAATCAACGATACGAGGAAGCTACCTGGGAGCGCGAGGAGGACATGAAGCAGAAGTACCCAGAATTGTTTTAAGTTTCGAGGATGAAACTTTTACAAGGTATGGAGGATTGTAATGCCCATAAAATTTCTAGCAATTTTACGAGAATTTTTGGCTTTATGATGATGGGCTTTATGTGGGCCTTTTCGAAAATAAAAGGAAAATAAGCCAAAAAGAGATGCAAGGCCTAGGAATTGAACCCCAAACCTCTAGAGATAGCCAATCCCTATAGATGCACCCACTAAACTGTAAGCCCAATAATATTATATCATTAGAGGAATAGGGAAATTATGGTTAAGTGTAAGGGAGATCAAGGGGCTCTTCAAATGAATAAATAGGGGGAATGAGGGGACATGAGCTATCCAAACTTCATTTCTCCTCCTCCTCTTCTTCCTCACCGAATTCTAGAGCTCCCTCTTCATCCTTTGGCCGAACCCCATTCAAGGAAGGAGAAGGCTAGGTTTTTGTTTCCTTAGGTCATCTTCCCCCTCAGAGCAAAGCGAAGGAAGTAAGATTCCCTCACCTGTAGTATATTTGTGTTTTTGTAGATACATGAAAGAATATGAAGCTTATTGCCCCTACATGTTTCGGCCAACCAAGGTTTTTGGGGCTAAGGTTGCATGAAAATGATTCTAAGGATATTTTATAGGTTGTATGCTTCATGTAGGAATTTTTAGGTGACAAAAAATCCAAGCTTATAGCCCCTACATGTTTCGCCAACCAAGGTTTTGGGGCTAGGTTGCATGAAAATGATTCTAAGGACATTTTATAGGTTGTATGCTTCATGTAGGAATTTTTAGGTGACAAAAATCCAATCTTATAGCCCTACATGTTTCGCCAACCAAGGTTTCGGGGCTAGGGTTGCATGAAAATGATTCTAAGGATATTTTGTAGATTGTATGCTTCATGTAGGAATTTTAGGTGACAAAAATAAAGCTTATTGCCCAACATGTTTCATCCAACATTGATTTTTAGGTTAGGGTTTCATGAAAACACCCTTATGAAGTTATATTATGTTGTGTGCCTTCATGTAGGAGTTTATGTAACAAAAATAAAGAAATTGGTACCCTACAAGTTTCGCCAACAATGGTTGTAGGGCTAGGGTGGCATGAAAACACCCCCTTAGGAAATTAGATATGTTGTATGCCTATGTGATGAATATGTTTATGTTTTTAATATGCCATGAATTATGCCTATGTGATGAATATGTTTATGATTTTTAATATGCCATGAATTATGCCTATGTGATGAATATGTTCATGATTTTCATATGTCATGAATTATGCCTATGTGATGAATATGTTTATGTTTTTAATATGCCATGAATTATGCCTATGTGATGAATATGTTTATGATTTTAATATGTCATGAATTATGCCTATGTGATGAATATGTTCATGATTTTCATATGTCATGAATTATGCCTATGTGATGAATATGTTTATGTTTTTAATATGCCATGAATTATGCCTATGTGATGAATATGTTTATGATTTTCATATGTCATGAATTATGCCTATGTGATGAATATGATTATGTTTTTAATACATGAATTATGCATATGATTATGTTTTTAATATGCCATGAAGTATGCCTATGTGATCAACAAGTTGATGATTTTATATGCCATGAAATATGCTTATGTGATGAACATGATTATGCTTTAAGACCCCTTTAGGGTACTCTCACGTTATGAATGCATATATGTTATGACATGTCTAAGAGATGCTTCCCTTTCAAGTAGGGATTAAGAGCTCTCCTTATGATAAGATAAGATGGAGATGCTTCCCTTTCAAGTAGGGATTAAGAGCTCTCCTTATGATAAGATAAGATGGAGATGCTTCCCTTTCAAGTAGGAATTAAGAGCTTAAGAGCTCTCCTTATGATAAGATAAAATGGAGATGCTTCCCTTTCAAGTAGGGATTAAGAGCTTTCCTTATGATAAGATAAGACGGAGATGCTTCCCTTTTTGGTGGGGGATTAAGAGCATTCTTTATGATATGACAAGAAAGAAAGGAAAGAAAATTAAGTATTTTACTTTGTAAGAGGTTAAGTACTCGACCCGTTAGGTGGTCGTTAATCAAATCCAAGGAGCATAAGAAGACGTAAGAGGTCTTGCTCTAGTAGGTCTGGTGGCTCGCTATCCCAGCCTATTAAGGAACGCGCTTTATGTGGTACTTAACCTGGGGCCCCCCATGCAAGTTATGATTATGTTAAAGTACCTATATGTATATGCTTTGAAAAGAAAGGACTTGTATGAAACTATGAATGCTTATGTTCAAGTTAAAGAATGCTTATGATTATGTCCTTTATGCATGATTCGGATTTATGATATTATGAATGCTTATGTTCAAGTTTAAGAATGCTTATGATTATGTCCTTTATGCATGATTTGGATTTATGATATTATGAATGCTTATGTTCAAGTTTAAGAATGCTTATGATTATGTCCTTTATGCATGATTAGGATTTATGATATTATGAATGCTTATGTTCAAGTTTAAGAATGCTTATGATTGTGTTCTTTATGCATGATTAGGATTTATGATATTATGAATGCTTATGTTCAAGTTTAAGAATGCTTATGATTGTGTCCTTTATGCATGATTAGAATTTATGATATTATGAATGCTTATGTTCAAGATTAAGAATGCTTACGATTATGTCCTTTATGCATGTTTAGGATTTATGATATTATGAATGCTTATGTTTCACTTATGCCCTGCTTATATTTGATTATACTTAGCATGCTTATGTAAATTTTATGCCATGTTTATGTTTCATTACGTTAGTATGCTGATGTGTAGTGTTGTTATGCACTACTTATGTTGTTTATGCTAGTATGCTCATGTTGTCTAATTATTGATGAGGTTTGTGGCTTTTGTGAGTAGGCAAGAATCTTACTAAGCTATATGCTTATAGTTTATGTTTTCCATATACTGCAGACAAAGGAAACATGAACTAGAGGAAGTAGCAGGAGGGGCCAATTGTGTGTGATAGTGGCATGGTGGAAAAAGACCCTATTACTATCTGCTTATATTTATATGCTCAATGAATAACTTAAGACATTGCTTCCGCTTATAAGACTTGTGATTTGTTAGAACTCATGAATGGATCTTTATGTTATGCATGTTATAAAAAGAGACAAGATATGTTAACATGCTAACATATGATAGATATGATAGGTGATGCATGTATAAAAGAAGGTTTATGCCATGATAACATGTTTAAGTATGTAGATTGTGAAATGATTCCTATATGTTATGTTAAGAAAAAAAAGTAGCGCCGCCCTGAGAGCAGATAAGGGCGGGCGTTACACCGGTGGTCCCTTGGATGCACCAAGCGCATGGCTTCGCAATGTCATCCTTCACCGACTCAAGGACCCCGAGCCTAGTGAACTTGCCAAGTCCTTAAGACTTCTCACACCAAGCCTCATGCTTGGATTTTACCAACACCAAGCCCCATGCTTGGACTTTTCACCACCAAGGCTACACACTTGGATTTACGTGGCCAACCCATGTTGGACTTCCCATGACAATCTCATGTCATACGTTTTGTCTAACATCAAAATATAGTTCGAGTCAAAACTCGAGTCCGATCAATCCCATGACCTGGGCCAATTGCACCAACATGGAGTATTAGCAATTGATCATTTGGAGTTGGTCCTCTAATTCTTTTATAAGGGTTTTCCAATCGACTGGAACACCTTCCAGTTGACTCTAAATTAGTCTTTCGATTTGGTATTTCAGGCTTTCCAGTCGACTCCAAGCTGGCTGGCTCCGCTCCTCCACTATTCAAGAAATTTTCTATCCCAATCAACTGAAATACTTGCCATCTCAGTCGCACGATCTTCAGTCAATCACTAGCCTGCCTTTCCAATTCGACATCTCAATCGACTAGGACTATGTCGATTGGAAATATTCTAGTCGCCTAGATATCTGCAAAATGAGATTAGTAAAATGTACAATAAAAAATAAAATGACAGTAGTAATACTATCCGATCTCGACTTCTTAGTCAAACATGAACTATCCATCGGATCGACGCCTACCTTATCTCCCTATAGAGGACTCGGACTTACTTCTGTTAGTGCATATAAGATCCACATATCTCCACAATGGTATGATATTGTCCACTTTGGGCCCAAGCCCTCATGGTTTTGTTTTTGGGCTTTACCCAAAAGGCCTCATACCAATGGAGATATCTTTTTTCTTATAAGCACATGATCTTTTCCATGTCTTACCAATGTGGGACTTTGATTGTATTCCCCATACTCCCAACAACTTCTCCACTCGAGGCTTACGTTTCAGCTTTCTTGTCGAACTTACCTTGCTTGACATCTGATCTCACCCACTAGGTCTTCATGCCAGCTGTCCGATCTCCCTGACCCAGTTAGGCTTCCTGCCGATTATCCGATCTCCTGACCCAATTTGTCTTCTACCAGATATCCAGTCCACATGACCCATCTGGACTTCCTTCCTGGTGTTTGGTGCTCTTGATTTGTTAAGTCTTCTACCTAGTATCTAGTCAATACGATTTACTAGGACTTTCTGTTAAGTCTGCACACTTAACTGTATGTTAGATCACAAGCTGATCCTTACTTTAACTATAGTTCATACATCAAAACTAAGGAGTGGCGCTTTCTGCACCAACACCATACCATCCTATAGTCATATCCTCATCCATATTGTCATATTGTCAAACATCGAAACTCAACTCCAACTCAATCTCACTCGAGGTTGGTCAACCTTGACCCAAGATTGATTGCACCAACAATATGTTAGTGCCTATAAGATTCACATATCTCTACAATGGTATGATATTGTCCACTTTGGGCCTAAGCCCTCATGGTTTTGTTTTTGGGCTTTACCCAAAAGACCTCATACAAATGCAGATATCTTTTCATCTTATAAGCACATGATCTTTTCCATGTCTTACCAATGTGGGACTTTGATTGTATTCTCAATACTCCAACAATCTCCCCTCAAATGAAGGACCACATTGACCCCCTCAAGCTTATCCGTCCTCGAAGGACATCCTCTACTTGATGTTCGATCCTCAACCCACCAGGACTTCCTGCTTACTGTTTGGTCCTCCTGACCCAACTAGACTTCTTACTAGTTGTTTGGTCCTCCCGACCCAACTGGACTTCCTGCCTAGTATCTGGTTCTCTTGATCCGGACATGGGAGCTCCACTTCCTTGGTTCGAGGTTCATGGCTTGACATGGACCATGGCTTTGATACCAATTGTTAGTTTCTATAAGATTCACATATCTCTATAATGGTATAATATTGTCCACTTTGGGTCAAAGCCCTTATGGTTTTGTTTTTAGGCTTTACCCAAAAGGCCTCATATCAATGGAGATATCTTTTCATCTTATAAGCACATGATCTTTTTCATGTCTTACCAATGTGAGACTTTGATTGTATTCTCAATACTCCAACACAATCTCCTCTTAATAGATCGGATACTTGACAAGTGGAGAAATCCAAGTGGATCAAGAAGGACTGGACACTTGGCGATCAAAATTCCAATAAGAAGTTGGCAAGAAAGTAGTCATGTAGGTCAGGGTGAATCAAATATTTGACAAGTTGAGAAATCCTAGTGGGTTAGGAACGATTAGACACTTGGTGGTCAAAAGTTCAATAGGGAGTTCGCAAGTGTGAAGACCAAGTGGGTCATGCTTAACCGAGCACTTGGCATGAGGTGGAAAGTTCAAGCAAGTTAAGGAGGACCAGATGTTCCTTAATAGAAAGTTCTAGAAAATTGAGGTTGATTGGATGCCAGATACAAGAGGAAAGTACAAGCAGGTCAAAGAGAATCGGATACTTGGTGTTGGTGACATCCCAACATGTCAAGGTGACCATATACTAGGCGAGCGAAGTCCCATGAGGTCAAGGTGATCGAATCCTAGGAAAGCGAGGTCTCAGTAGGCCAAGGGTGACTAGTGTTAGGGCAATCAACCCATGAACGATGTGTTTTGATATGTGTGGCAAAGGTTTAAGTTAGGTTGTTTGTGGATTTGATATGTGTGTTGAAGTCGTGCAGGACTTAGTAATTCACACATGGTTAACTTGACAAAGCATTGGCAAGATCACCATCTCATGACTTGGTCCTTGAGTCGGTGAAGGACGACATTGCGAAGGTGTGCACTTGATGCATCCGAGGGACCGTCGGACGAGGAGCATTGGAGTGAAGCCAAGGAAGCAGACTTCAGGGCGAGACACAAAGGATGACATTGCGAAGTTGTGCACTTGGTGCATCCAAGGGATCTGATCGGACGAGAGAGCTTCAAGGCAAAGGACTCCAAGGGAGATGAGACTGAATGATTGTAACCCGGGATGGGGTAGCTCATAGGTGAACTTGGTCGAATGGATAAGTCAAGTATCAGATGCTCAATCAAAGGTTGGTTTGAGGTTTTATCCGACACCGATTGGTATTATAGGTAGCGATCGGCGACTGCGGGTTGATGGAACTTGACCGGTGTTCGACTGGAGGATTTCTAGCCTAGCAGTCGATTGCCAAGGGATGACAATCGATTGCTGTACCATCAGTCGACTGCCAAGGGACGACAATCAACTGATCGTGGTGAATTCGAGCACAGAAGGTTTTCCAGTTGAGTGATCGCTTTGGTCACTCGACTGATGGCTCCATCAGTTGACTGATAGGGATGATCAGTCGACTAATGTGGGAGCCGTTGGCTGGAAGCCAATGTGGATGAGGTCGTTGCGAGGCAACAACTACCGCAGCAATTGACTGATGCAGTGCCCATTGGGAAGAATGACCTCTTCCCTATGAGAAGAGGCCTTGGGTCACTTGGAATGGTTAATGCTTAACCTCTAAACATCTCCCAAGTGCCCAAAACATGTTTTTACTCCTCTTCCTTGAGTTTATTTCAATCATATTGTAAGAGGAGTGATTATTGAAAAAGAAAGGTTTACCTCCACCTTGCTTAGTGCAAAGGAGAGACATAGTGGATTTTGTAACACCCCAAATTTTAATTCCTTTATTTTTATTAGAGGAAAATAGAAATAAGAATAAGAATAGAAATAATAAAAATAGGAATAGAATAATAATAAAAAAAGAATATAAATAATTAAGAATAGGAATTTTAAAAAAAATTTGAATAAATGGTTCGTTAGCCGGGGCTCGAACCATGAACCGTTGGGTTGGGGGAATAGGCTTCCTATCACTAAGTCATAAAATTACCAATGAGTAGGATATAACAAAATATATCTATAGGAAAAAAAAGGAGAGATTGATTAATTTGACTAATTATTTAAAGGGATAAATAGGTTAAGAAAAATCCTAATTTATATATATATATCATCTCTTCTCTCTTTTCCCTAAACCCCCTCACGTCGAAATCCCAGCCGCCTCCTCTCCTCTTCTCTCCCAATGCCGACCAACACCCTTCCCTTTCCATTTTTTTTTCCAGCCGTCGAACAACCAACACCCACGTTCTTTCTCTCCCGTTTCCTCCCGCCACAGATTAAAAAAAAAAAAAGGAAGAAGCATTCCCTTCCGCTTTCTCACCATGAAACCAAAACCAAAATAATAAAAAAAGAGCCTCTATAATTTTTCCACCGTGGGATAATTCAAGAGGGAATTTTCAAGAGGGATCTTCTCAAGGACTTGATAGAGGCTCACGCTAAAGCAAAGGAATACATAGGAGATCTTTTCTTTATGAAATCTAATGGTATAAATTGGTGAAAAAGCATAGGATGTAAGTATTGCTCACCTACAGTATAAGTAGTTATCATATATCATTGATTTGTTTTATGTGCATATTATTTTCAGTTATGCATGGTGTTTTAAGTTACGTGATTTTACCATTATGTCATGGGTAATTTAGCATCATGTTTAGATCCATGATAAGAATGTGATTTATAATCATGCATATTGTAGATGAGTTGTTGCTTACAATTATATGCATGAGGTAAAGTAAGATGTAAAAATATTTCCTTTATAAAGAAAATTTAAAGATGATCCCCGTTCGAATTGGGGATTAAGAGCACAACGATCTTCAGTATGCTCCCCACTTCAGTTTTGGGGGTCAAGAGCATAATGATCTTTATAGTGCTCCCCATTCGTGGTTTAGGGGATTAAGAGCATTTCTTTCAGTATATATAAGAATATAAGTATAAAGGAAGTATTTTACTTTTTGACAGGGCATGTACCGGGCATCAGTTTCGCCCACGGACCAAGGCCCTCAGTTTCAGTTACCCTAGTAGGTTCGGTGGTTGGCCACCCTATTAGGAATGGCGCATTAGTACTATCTTAGGGCTCATATCCAGGATGATTATTATTTTGAAGTATCAGTATAAGTATAAGTAAAAGTTTTCAAAGTTAATCATTTCAGTTCAGATACACTGTTTATAAGTTTTAAAATACTTAAGAGCATGGTTTATACAAGAGACATTTATTCAGAATTATGATTTCTATTTGTGCTTGCATGTGTCTCAATGTATCAAGGGTAAGAGAACTAGTTGCATGATTTCATACAGTGCATGTTTTTGTGAGCATAGAAAGTACTTACTAAGTGTTATTGCTTACAGTTTGCATTTCCTTATACTGCAGATAAAGGTAAATAAAAGCTTCAGTAAGGTGGCATGGCGGATGAAGTGCTGGGTGTGTGTGGTGACGGAACAGTGGAAGTAAAAGATCCTAAGTGCAGATGTCTAAATCAGATTTTTAGTTTCTTGTTTTCTTTTGATATTGTTGAAGTTCAACTGGATTATTTATGGTTGAGACCAAAGAATGCTAGAGTCATATTGGGTTAGTTTTAATACTTGCATGTTAGGTGAAGATCTTGAAATGGTTATTGTTTAAGTGATTTAAAGGTCCTTATGATTATTTTAGTTGTTAGCATATTACATTAGTATATTGCATGAATTAAAGATAGAGACAGTAAAGTAGTGACATCTCCCTTGGTAGAGAGTGGAAAGACTAGGGGGGTGTTACAATATGGTATCAGAGCGGGTTCCGCCCTTCTATCACACATACATCGAGCATCAGTCTTGTCGCCTCCAAGTAAGCAAGTATTTATCTGCTTTATTTACTTTATGAGTAGTAAGGAATGCTTCTTTTAAGTTAAACATGCTCATATAGAATGTTCTCTTTAAGTTAAACATGCTTGCATATATATATATATATGAAGATGATAGACAGTAAGTAATAGAGCATACCTAGATATGTATGTGAAGATGAAAAAAAAATAGTGATAATAGCCTGATAGTGGAATAATGCAAAGGGAGGTTCAGCTACTAAGCAACCTACATATCCTACATGTTCTAAGTGTGAGAGGAAGCATCCAGGAGTTTGCCGCTAGGGCGTGAGCGGGTGTTATATATGTGGTGTCGAGGGACACTTCGCCAAACAGTGCCCCACCAAGACCAATCTACCTTTGCCATAGTCTACTCAGTATGGAGGTAGACCAGCTCAGCTACATCAGATGCAGGGAGCACTGGAGGGTCCTTACATCAGCCAAGGAAGATTGGAGGCCCCATCAGTTACACCTAATGCCCGGATCTTCTCCCTCACCAAGGAAGAGGTAGCAAATGCTTCTACAGTAGTCACAGGTCAGATACCTATCCTTAGTCAGCATGCTACCATACTATTTGATACTGGGGCAACCCATTCTTTCATGTCTATGGAATTTGTTAAGAAGATAGATATAACTTCGGATATCTTAGATATTCAGTTTTTAACGACCCTACCTTCGGGTGAAACAATGAGATCTACACACTGGTTGCGTGTCGTGCCGGTCAGAATTTCAGACAGAGAGCTTTATAGTGATTTGATCTTGCTGGACATGCACGACTATGATGTCATCTTTGGAATGGACTTTCTTAGCAAGTACGGTGCTTCCATTGAGTGTCGTAGGGTAGTATTCCAACCCGAGACCGAGGCCTTATTGGAGAACCAAGGAAGAAGACTAAGAAGTTCTTGTCCGCCATGGAAGCTCGGAAGATGCTAGCTAGTGGATGCACTGGGTATTTAGCACATATAGTTGATACTAAGCAAGAAAGAAGCCAAAAGCTGGAAGAAGTCCCAATCGTATGTGACTACCCGGAAGTATTTCCTGACGAGTTACCAGGACTAGCACCTAGAAGGGAAGTTGAGTTTGAGATTGAACTTATTCCTGGTACTAACCCAATCTTAAAAGCACCCTATCGTATGGCTCCAGTTGAATTAAAAGAGCTTCAGGAACAATTATGGGAGTTATTAGACAAGGGATTCATCCTCCCTAGTCATTCCCCATGGGGAGCTCCAGTGTTGTTCATGAAAAAGAAAGATGGATCTATGAGGATGTGCATAGACTACCGAGCCTTGAATCAAGTGACGATCAAGAATAGATATCCTCTGCCAAGGATAGAGGATTTATTTAATCAATTGAGGGGAGCCACAGTTTTCTCCAAGATTGACTTGCGGTTAGGTTATCACCAAGTAAGAGTTAAAGAGTATGATATACCAAAAACAGCCTTCCGAAGAGATATGAACACTATGAGTTCGTGGTCATGCCCTTCGGAGTGATAAATGCACCCGCTATGTTTATGGACTTGATGAATTGGATATTTAAGGAGTACCTTGACAAGTTTATGGTCATTTTCATTGACGACATCCTTATCTACTCGAGAACCCATGAAGAACATGTCGAACACTTGAAGACAGTCTTGCAGACCCTTCAACAAAGACAGTTATATGCAAAGTTCTCCAAGTGTGAGTTTTAGCTTGATCGAATATCATTTCTGTTGGGTTTCCGGCACCGCGGCGTGTGTGTGTTCGATCATGTTTCGTAAACATGAGCACAGCGGAAGCAATAAAAATAATAAATACTCCTATTTATTACAACACACACAACACACGCATGCTATTACAACAAGTGTAGACATAACCGTAAATTAAAATTTGCAATAAAAGGAAATTAAACTACGTTATACCTTCCGTATGACGTGTAGCGGGAACGGCATCAACCGGAACGATCCTCGTAAGAATCGTCTCTATCCGTATCCACGCCGAGCTCCTCGGGATGACTTTGCTAAGTCACGAGCTTCGTCTTCGTATGGATTACTAGCCTCGTGTTGAAGACGACGTGATCGAGAGATGATCACGATCCGAATCCAAATTCGGATCCAAAAATAGTTCTCAAAACTCGCTTCTCCGGAGAGGTGTTCGTCAACCGTTTGACGAATCCTTCGTCCTCCACCTCAGAGGATTACCGGAGATCAAATCCCCGGTAAGTTAGCCGCTGTCGGAGCACTAACCGTCGTCCAAACGATGCTCCGACGAGAGGAGGAGAAGCTGTCCAGAAAACTGGACAGCTTGGTGGAGGAGTAGGCGCCGGCCAAAACAAGGAGAGAAAAGCCTCACCTTGATGCCAAACCTCTAGGAGATCACCGGAGGGTCGTCGGAGGTTCACCGGCTGGAGCTTGGACGCCGGCAAGGGCCTTGGACGGCGGCACAAAGCTGGGCGGCGGCAGCTTTAGGGTTGGCGCCGAAACTCCAACAATTGTGGTGGGCGGCAACTCTAAGAGGCTAGGGTTTTGGATGATTAGGGTTTAACAATCCCTTAAGCCCACTTTTATAGAGAACTAATTCTCTTAATGGTTAATGGATCATATCCATAAAGCCCGTTAACCCGCTCCATTAAGATAAGTTAAAATAACCAAACCATGATGGTTTATTTCAAGTTAAAACGAACCGAACCAACTTTTGGTTCATTCGTTTAAAATAAACCAAACCCTTTGGTTTATTCTTATCCATTGGATTAGAACCAAACCATTTTGGTCCATCCATTATGTCTTCATAAGACACTGCCCATCCACGCTTCCATTGCGACTGAAACAATTTCATGCTCGCTTTATGTTTGGTCCAACCAAACATAGTTTCTCTCGGTTTGAGAATCCCATTCTCAAGCTCGTTTTAAATCCTTTGGATTACACTCGTTGTGCGTGTGACCAAATAGGTTCTCGGTTTATGTTGGCCGTCTATAATTAACCATTAATTATAGAACGATCATGAGTGGTACCTAGTAGTACATCATGATCCCCAATTAACCGAAAAGATCAACGGTTGATCCAGAACTATTTCTGAAACCCTTCAGTAGCTCGAATGAATCGTGCCCCATTCCCTTCACTCATCTTATACCCACTTGGTTCAGGACATGGTCTATTGTGTCAGTCCCCACTAGGCTGACTACGTCACACCTAGCCCAAGTATCATTTCCTCGTCCTACAGATTCTAGTTACTCCACATGTATCGAAGAGTACCTTACTCTAAACATGTAATGCTTTGGCCAAAGACTTTAGTAACAATCCGACGAGAGGCCATGGGTATACTTCTCCTCGCAAGGAGTGGTGAATCCTTTATAGGCTATTCAAACACCTTCGATCACTTCGACTTATACCCAATCATCCCGGGTCCACATCTCCTCGGAGATGTTTGCTTAAGATGTCAAAGCATAAGTCTCCATGATCAAGATGACTTGAATACCGCAAGTCAAAGGAACATCGCACTTAAGCCACAGTAAGAACTTCATTGACATATCTATATATGTAGAGAACCATATGAAGTCTTACGGCTGGTCACTCCAATGAACTAGTTACCATAACTAGCATCCACGATTAACTCCGGACATCACAATGTCTCCAGCCAGTGAGAATCAGCTGCTTGGATACACCAAGGAGTATACCTCGTGCTAGTCTCGACAGAATTGATGGTGTCCAAATCCATCAATTCATCAACTAGGGATAATTCCGATACATCACAATTACACATGTAGAGATACTCACTAGTTGTGATCCAATCACAAATTCTCTCATGCTGTGAATCGTATCGTGGACATTCAGTAAATGAGTTTAAGATCCAATCAAATACATTAAACATGTATACTCAAATAGTGAATCTTCATTTATCATATAAATGGTTCATACATAAGGCGATTGCCTTAGGACATCTCTCATATATTACTAACAATTTCTGGGTCATGTTATTTCAAAAGATGGAGTTATGGTAGACCCGACAAAGATAGAAGCAGTCAGTAATTGGGGTTAACCAAAGAATGCCAGTGAAGTCAGAAGTTTCCTCGGATTAGCAGGGTACTATCGAAGGTTTATGGAAAACTTCTCAAGGATAGCTTCACTGATTGCGTTCTTAGAATAAGAATAAGTTGAATAAAAGAGTTTACTTGAATTAAAGAGGAGACTCACAAGTGCTCCGGTTACCCTTCCGTAAAGTAATGAGGATTTCGACCTGTGATGCATCTAAGATGGGACTCGAGCAAGATTTATGCGTAGAAGGGTAAAGTCATTGCTTATGCATCTAGACAACTCAAGGACTACGAAAGAATTACCCCACTCATGACCTTGAGTTAGCGTGATGGTCTTTTCTCTGAAAGTTTGGAGAAATTACTTATATGGAGTCCAATATAAGATTTACACAGATCACCAGAGTCTGAAGTATTTCTTCACTCAGAAGGATTTGAATATGCGACAGCGCAGATGGCTTGAGCTAGTAAAGGACTATGATTATGAAATCCACTACCATCCTGGAAAGGAAAACAAAGTAGTAGATGCGCTGAGTAGAAAATCATGCGCCACCTTGATGTCCCTAGCAACACTATCCCAACCACTGGAGAAAGAGATAATGAATTTTGGAGTTGAGATCATTTCTGGACAGCTCTCCACCTTGACCATAGTACCTACACTGTTTGAGGATATATTAGCGAGACAGGACAAAGATCCTAGCATCCAAAGGATCAAGCAAGAGATTCAAGAAGGGAAGGATGAAGGATTTCGTGTCTCTGATAGTAGGGTATTATATTTGGGTGAATGCCTATGTATCCTCAACGGCCCAGACTTAAGAAAGAAGATCCTAGAAGAAGCTCATGGGACCCCATATTCGATGCATCCTGGATCCACCAAGATGTATCAAGATATGAAAGGGAAATTCTGGTGGCTTGGTATTAAGAGGGACATGACTAAGTATGTTAGCACTTGCCTGACATGTCAGAGAATGAAAGCTGAACACCAGAGACCAGAAGGAGTTCTACAGCCTATCCAGATTCCAGAATGGAAGTGGGAGGAACTAGCCATGGATTTCATAGTAGGATTGCCCAAAACAACCAATGGCTACGATTCTATTTGGGTAGTTGTCGATAGATTGACAAAGTTTGCTCACTTCATGCCTATCAGAATATCATACTCCATGGAGAAGTTAGCCCAGTTATACGTCAAGGAAGTGATTAGACTGCATGGAGTACCTAAGAGCATTATCTCAGATAGAGACAGTCGCTTCACTTCACACTTCTGGGAGTGTGTTCAGAAAGCCCTCGACACTAAGTTATGATTCAACACTGCATTTCATCCTCAGACAGATGGGCAAACAGAAAGAGTGAATCAGATTTTGGAGGACATGCTCAGAGCTTGTGCCTTAGATTTTAAAGGAAGCTGGTGCAAATATTTGTGTTTGGCTCCTATAATAATAGTTATCAAACCACAATTGGAATGACACCTTATGAAGCCTTCTATGGAAGGAGATGCAAATCACCTATCTGTTGGTATGAGGGTGGCGAGAAGAAAGAAATGGGACTCAAGACTGATTTTATAGATGATGCCACCAAAGCTATAAAGAACATACGCCAAAGGATAGAGATTGCCCATAGTCGGCAGAAGAGTTATGCCAATGTACGACGCAGACCCCTAGAGTTCCAAGTCGGAGATTTAGTGTTCATTAAGGTAGCTTCTATGAAAGGGGTAATGAGATTTGGGAAGAAAGGCAAGTTAAGTCCCAGATATGTAGGCCCCTACCTGATCACCAAGAGAGTTGGTAAGGTAGCTTATGAGCTAGAGCTACCACAGGAAATATCAGGTATCCACAATGTATTTCATGTTTCAATGCATAAGAAGCACGTCCCAGACACCAACCAAGTGATTGAGCCACAGACGGTACAGATTCAGACAAATCTAAGTTATGAAAGTTGACCTATTTAGATAATAGATCGAGCAGTCAAAATACTAAGAAATAAAGAAATACCGTTAGTAAAAGTCTTATGGCAAAGTCAAAGGTTTGAAGAAGCAACCTGGGAACGTGAGGATGACATGAAGCAAAAGTACCCCGAGCTGTTCTAAGTTTCGAGGATGAAACTTTTATAAGGTATAAGGGATTGTAACACCCCAAATTTTAATTCCTATATTTTTATTAGAGGAAAATAGAAATAAGAATTAGAATAGAAATAATAAAAATAGGAATAGAATAATAATAAAAAAAATAATATAAATAATTAAGAATAGGAATTTAAAAAAAAATTCGAATAAATGGTTCGTTAGCCGGGGCTCGAACCATGAACTATTGGGTTGGGGGAATAGGCTTCCTATCACTAAGTCATAAGATTACCAATGAGTAGGATATAACAAAATATATCTATAGGCGAAAAAAAAGGAGAGATTGATTAATTTGACTAATTATTTAAAGGGATAATTAGGTTAAGAAAAATCCTAATTTATATATATATATATATATCATCTCTTCTCTCTTTTTCCTAAACCCCCTCATGCCGAAATCATAGCCGCCTCCTCTCCTCTTCTCTCCCAACGCCGACCAACACCCTTCCCTTTCCATTTTTTTTTTCAACTGCTGAACAACCAACACCCACGTTCTCTCTCTCCCGTTTCCTCCCACCACAGAATTAAAAAAAAAAAGGAAGAAGCTTTCCCTTCCGCTTTCCAAATGCCATCATGAAACCAAAAGAAAAAAAAGAGTATCTATAATTTTTCCACCGTGGGATAATTCAAGAGGGAATTTTCAAGAGGGATCTTCTCAAGGACTTGATAGAGGCTCACGCTAAAGCAAAGGAATACGTAGGAGATCTTTTCTTTACGAAATCTAACGGTATAAATTGGTGAAAAAGCTTAGGATATAAGTATTGCTCACCTGCAGTATAAGTAGTTATTGCATATCATTGATATGTTTTATGTGCATATTATTTTCAGTTATGCATGGTGTTTTCAGTTATGTGATTTTACCGTTATGTAATGGGTAATTCAGCATCATGTTTAGATCCATGATAAGAATGTGATTTATAATCATGCATGTTGTAGATGAGTTGTAGCTTACAATTATATGCATGAGGTAAAGTAAGATGTAAAAATATTTCCTTTATAAAGAAAATTTAAAGATTCTCCCCATTCGAATTGGGGATTAAGAGCACAATGATCTTCAGTATGCTCCCCACTTCAGTTTTGGGGGTCAAGAGCATAATGATCTTTATGGTGCTCCCCATTCGTGGTTTAGGGGATTAAGAGCATTTCTTTCAGTATGTATAAGAATATAAGTATAAAAGAAGTATTTTACTTTTTGACAGGGCATGTACTGGGCATCCTACCACTGCCAAGACCTCTGCTTTGATTACCCTAGTAGGTTCGGTGGTTGGCCACCCCGGCCTATTAGGAATGCGCGCATTGGTACTATGCCGGGCCCATATCCGTGATGATTATTATTTTGAAGTATCGATAAGTATAAGTAAAAGTTTTCAAAGTTAATCATTTTCATTCAGATATTAATCGCTTATAAGTTTTAAAAAACTTAAGAGCATGGTTTATACAAGAGACATGTATTTAGAATTATGATTTCCAGTTGTGCTTGCAAGTGTATCAATCTATCAAGGGTAAGAGAACTAGTTGCATGATTTCATACAATGCATGTTTTTGTGAGCATAGAAAGTACTTACTAAGCGTTATTTCTTACAGTTTACATTTCCTTATACTGCAGATAAAGGTAAATAAAAGCTTCAGTAAGGTGGCATGGCGGATGAAGTGCTGGGTGTGTGTGGTGACGGAACAGTGGAAGTAAAAGATCCTAAGTGCATATGTATAAATCAGATTTTTAGTTTCTTGTTTTCTTTTGATATTGTTGAAGTTCAACTGGATTATTTATGGTTGAGACCAAAGAATGCTAGAGTCATATTGAGTTAGTTTTAATACTTGCATGTTAGGTGAAGATCTTGAAATGGTTATTGTTTAAGTGATGTAAAGGTCCTTATGATTATTTTAGTTGTTAGCATATTACATTAGTATATTGCATGAATTAAAGATAGAGACAGTAAAGTAGTGACATCTCCCTTGGTAGAGAGTGAAAAGACTAGGGGAGGTGTTACAGATTTGGTTAGGCGTGATTCACTTGGAACGAATCGGGTCATGGACTAGCGGCAAGGGTCATGAACCACGTTACACACTTGTGTTCACGTTTGCTTTCTCTTTACTTTGTGTTTTGCTCTTAATTGTCTTTAGCTTTATTATTTCATTGCGCTAACCATTGCCTGTAGACGATTAAGAGTGATCGACTTCCATTGTATGCGATAAAGGGCTATTCACCTCCCTCTAGCCAGCCACATATCCTCTAACAAGTGGTATCAGAGCGAGGAGATTGTTGTCAGACTCACCGCCACAACAATCAATGACAATGCCCAGTTCCAACATCCATCCACCCATGTTCGAGGGCGAATTCGTGTGGTAGAAGAAGTATATGGAGGTATTCTTTGAAACCGACTTCGATATCATGCTAATAATGGAAAGCGGTTTTGACATGCCTAGGAATGAAGAGGGTGAACCAATTGAAAAGTCAAGATAGACCAAGAGACAAAGAGAGGAGCACTTGGCGAATTCAAAGGCCAAGCACCATCTATACAATATGCTCCATCAACAAGAGATCAACCGAATTTGAGAATGCGCAAGCGCCAAAGAGATGTGGAAAAAATTGGTAGAACTTCATGAAGGCACTTCCGAGGCAAAGCTTGCAAGACGGGACCTTCTCCGCTCCCAACTCAACAACATCAAACTCGATAAAGGGGAGAAGGTATTATCTTTACATTCATGTTTTAAGGAAATAATAACTGGTTTGTCAAGTGTTGGAGAAAAACTTTCAAACCGGGATATGATAATGAAGACTATAGATGCCTTCTCTCGATCATCCAAATGGAGCTCCATGGTGAACTCCTACATTTCCAAGAATCTAGAGGTGAGTACTCTAGAGGAATTTTTCTCCACCATGGAATTGCATGAGACTAGGCTTGAAGGCACAATTTAAGAATCAAACATAAAGACAAGAGGAGTAGCATTAGTAGGGGAAAAAGGAAAGAAGAAGAAGGAGACTCCACCCTCTTCCTCCGGTGAAGAATCTTCCTCCTACATGGATAGTAATGAAGAAGCCTACATGGTAAGGAAGATAAGATGTGCATTGAAATGCTTTAAATTTAATAAATCTCATGATAGGGGAAGAAGGCCAAGGAGAAAAATTATTTGCTACAATTGATAAGGAGAGGGGCACATAAGGGATGATTGTCTCCTCTTGAACAAAATCAAGGAAGAAAGGAGGAAGAAAAAAGACAAGAAGAAGGGGAGCAAGAAGAAGGAAGAAGAAAGAAAATCAAAAGAAAAAGCGAAGGCCAAGGCACACAAGGCAACATGGGATGATCAATCATCATCGGAGGGAGAACAAGCATTCACAAGCCTTGCTCTAATGGCAATAGAAGACTTGGACTCCACCTCCTCTGAAAAAGAAGAAACAAGATCAAGTGAAGAGAGCTCAAGTGAAGGGGGAGCTTCATCTTCATCCTCATCGGCATCACAAGAAGGAGATTGGGTAAGTGAGGTAATAAATCTCCCTCCCAAGAAGATTAGGTCTATGATTTTTAGTTTAACTAAGGAGCTATTTAGAGCTAAAAAGAAAAATAAATGCATGCAAAATGAAATTAAGGATCTAAAAGAAAAATTGAAGAATTCATGCTCACATGATGATTGTATTTCTTATAGTATTAACGATGCATATGTAGAAGAAAATAGGATCTTAAGAGAAAAGGTAGATTTCCTAAGGCCCTATAAAAATTTACCATTGGCTCCAACATCCTAAATATGATCATTGGGAGCCAAAAGGCAAGTTTCAACAAGAAAGGCCTAGGTATAAGGGTACCAAAAATTAGAAGACCTATCATTGTTTGATTGCTAGGGGACAAACAAAAACAACAATGATAGCTAGGAAATGGATCCCAAAGGAATACTTAGTGAACGCTATTGGAAAGAATCTATATTGGGTTCCTAAGTCCATCCTTAAGGGTTAGAGAGACCTAGGATAGTCAACCATAATTAGACTTTATTTATATCATATTATATAGTTGACTTAGGATGGTGTGGGTGAAAATTTTTAACATAGTGTTGGGTTGTGTAACCCATGAATTGAATGTTTAAATCATGATTTATGCTTGATTTTATACTTGATAAATAATCATGATTTATGATTTGGATAATAATATTTGATTTATGATCATAATATGCAAATTAAATGATAATATTGTGTTATGATCATAATGGGAGTTTATGCATGATACTTAACCTTGGGTAGAATTGCATGAAATTTTGGTTAAGTATAAATACCTTTAGGTACATCTCACACTCACTATAGGCTAACTTGATTGAAAAACATAGCATGAGTGAGATGTTAGGTTGATACAACAAATGATCCACTAATGCTTATGATATTTAGATGGTCATTTACAAGTATCATGATAGTAATCATAGACCAACTATGGGGAAAGTAAATGTTTAATCAATGGATATATTGTTCATAGATCATAGTTGGATATTTCAAATGATTTAAAACCATTTTATGTTTGATAATATGAAATTTCATGTTTTAAAACAATTCAAAGCAAAACTAGGTTTTCAAGTTGATACACAATTGAGACTTTTTGCAACTTTTGAGTTTTTGCCTAATTTTTTAAAATGAAATGAATTTTCATGAAAAATCATTTTTCACTGATAAAGGGACTTATGAGAAATGTGTTCCCCAAATTTCGTGATTTTTCAAATTTTTTGGAATTTTTAATGCATTTCTGAAGTTGAACTTAGGAAATAAAAAATTCTAAAATATAGGTGCCAGTCGACTGATGCTCTAATTCAGTTGACTGATGTACTGTGCACGAGCACAGTAACCTATTTTATCAGGTTTTAATACTGTTTTGGTGATTTTATTCCCTTAGACTTGATGTCATGCTTATATAACATATGGTAAATGTTTTTGAGGGTGTCAAAGGGGGAGAAATGGTTAAGTTTAAGTTAATCATGCTAGGGGGAGAAATTAGCATGTGTTAAGGCGGAGTTGTATGTATTAAGGGGGAGTTTGATACTTATATTTCTTTACATGCTTTCTTGCCTTATGTTTTATGTTAATGTTTTACCTAACTTAAACATGGTTGCCACACATCAAAAAGGGGGAGATTGTTAGGGAAATCAACCCATGAATGATGTGTTTTGATATTTGTGGCAAATGTTTAAGTTATGTTGTTTGTGGATTTGATATGTGTGTTGAAGTTGTGCAGGACTTAGTAATTCACACATGGTTAGCTTGACAAAGCATTGACAAGATCACCATCTCATGACTCAGTACTTGAGTCTGTGAAGGACGACATTGCGAAGCTGTGCGCTTGATGAATCCGAGGGACCGTCGGACGAGGAGCATTGGTGTAAAATATGAAAAAAAAATTTTTTATATATATGGATTAACCCTTTAATTAATTTCGGTTTAATTAGTGGGTTAATTGGGCTGAAGTTATTGGGCTGAATCTAATGGGTTGAATTCATTGGGCCCAAATCGCTGGGCTTGAAATTGGCTGAACCGATTGGGCTAAATCAAATTGGATTGAACTTGGGTTGGCTTGAACTTGGGTTGGATCTAAACCAATTTGGGTTAACCGGTTGGCTTAAACCAGTTGGACGAACGACCTTTAAAGGACTCGAACGAATCGAGCTGGGCATTCATCGCGATTGGCTTTCTTCTTCCTCTCCTCATCGCAGTTGGCAATTTCTTCTCCATCTTCCTTCTTTCTCCGCGAGCGACGGTGGTTGGCACCTCTGGTTGGAGATCCGGTCGGAGGAGGGACGTCGAGCAGGCTAGAGTTGGGGGGGAAGTTAGTAGAGGAGCTGGGACACAAGGGTAGTGAGCTACCGAGGGGGAGGTTTCTCCGTTGATCGTCGGCTGAGTTAGGTAAGGATCGATCTCTTTTCCCCTTTGAGATATGAGCTTAGATCTTGCTGTGGATTCATTGATTTAGCATCAATTTGTGGTTTTGGGCAGTGTTTTGGAGCTCGGTTTTCGCCGGGGAACAGAGCTACTGAGGAAGGTGTCGGCCGGTGAAGATTTGGCTGGTAAGTGTTGTTTATCCCTTTTGTTTCATCTGTAAATTGATGTGAAATTGTGGTGTGTCGGTATGATTTGGGGATCAGATGGGTTCTATCCATGGGTTGTCGTGTGGTGTCGGTTGTGTGTGGAAGGAGGCGGCCGGGTTTGAATTGGCTCAGATCGAGAAGGTAGTTTTGCTATCGTTGAGTCAGAGATGTTGGAACGGTGAATCGTGTTTGAGGTGAGCTTGGAATGTTTGGATGTGTTGTGCTGCGGTGGGAGGATGCAGGTGTGCTGATAGTGGCTGTTTTGGTTGAGGTGGTGGTTTGATCTTTTGGTAAGCTGCCATTACAGCTCAGATTTGTGTCATTCATTGGTTTTGTTTGGTATTAGATTTGTGAATATGCATGTTGATATGGATGTTTAGACTTTCATGTATGTGAGGGTTGATCTGTAGATGAGTTAGGTGTTGTAAATGTTTCCGAGTGATCTATTCGGTGGATGTATTGAATTGATTAGCTGTGGTGGACTGATCTTGTGGTAAGCTTCTATTACAACCCTGTTTAGAGTGTTGTTAAGATCTATATAGTGATCTTGTTGATTGGGAGCGAGTATGGTGATGGTGTATCAAGTTGGAATAATCGGGGTTTCTACCTCATAGACGAGGAAAGGATGCGAGTATAGGAACGATATAGTGTTTAGTTCCTACGCCAGGATACTTGTACTTAATCATTGGTTGTTATTATGTACAGGATCTTGATTTGGGATAGATTTGCGGACGTGAAGACAGCTGGTGGTTCACATATTAGGTGGGTAATATCTACCTGGTCCGGTAGTTTTGATCAAACTCTAGTGCATGATCTTGGATTTATGTTTATACCTGTCTACCTTAAATCCACTCTTATTTAATCATATGCTTGTACTTCCTTGACCTTTGAGATATATACTCTGGTACTTCATTGATTATCTAGCTCGGATAGGAACTATAAACCCTATTATGTATTAGCTGATATATGTTCAGTAAGTACATGTGGTTAGGGTTATCTTTGTGATTTCAGATTGGGTTACTGTCTTACATCACTAGGGTTAGGTAATGGTTTGGATTATGGAGTCGATTGTTATATCATATCCGTATTAGTGGTGCATTTATGGTGGATCTAGTTGTCTATGCATAGATAAGTGTATGGTTGTCAGTATGTGACCATGGACTAGAGGTCCTAGCGCGATGGTATATCCATTATGGATTGTGTGCATGTGTAGGGTTATATGGACGGTCGATTGTATATCGTTACTGACTAGAGGTCTTAGCGTGGTTGACTGTCAGATGAGTATGACTCTATGTGCGATAGAGAGAGTCTTGTGATTGTAGTCCTTGCATAGTTGACTTTTAGTTGACCAAGACTCCCCATGGGATAGGGAGTGAGGCGAGGATACATGTATGGAGCTATGCATCATTACATTGCATGCATGCTGACGACTGGGTCTCCCTTGTGGATGAGACGGGTGGTCAGTCATCCTGCCTCCCCGGCCACTCGGGGTAGTGGTAGCAGGGTTGAGGGTAGAGCATTGGATGTGCCGCGCTCGGCCACTATGGATGGTGGTAGGCCGAGATGCGACCGCCACGCTGTGCAGAGTGGTGTTAGCACTCGCCCACTATAGACGGTGGTTGTGTGAGGTGCAAATTGTCCTGCAGCGGCGTTTGTCTACTCATGGGTAGGGACAGCGTGGCTTGCAGTAGAGGCCCCTAGGAGTAGTTAGCTTTTCACGCTTACATGCTACTCAATCATACTACCCAACTCGGCCACTCGAGAGTGGTGGCAGCTGGAGTCGGGCTAGTTGTCATTTGTCGTGCCACCCTGGCCACTCTGGGATCGTGGTTGGACGGGTCCGCAGACAGTGACCATGCATATGCATTGCTGATATATATGTATGCATGTATTTGATATATGTTTTACATATGCCTGTGAGATGCTGCATTTGATTGAGCTATGATTGCTGCATATGGTTGTTCATCATGATACATGCCATCTGCATTTTTATTTACTGCTATGTGTTGAGCATGATACATGCGTTGATTCAGACTGTTATATGCATTTGATTAGCATCATGTCATTGTGTGGTATGGACCGGGTTGTTATTACAGGTGATCATATATTGTTCATATGTTGGAGTATTGGTCAGGTATGAGTTTGACTTGATACATTATATGGGTTATGTTATTGTATATCTGTCAGGATGATATAGCTTATGGTGTTGCAGACCGTCGGGTACGTTAGTACATTATTTTATGTTCAGTTGATTAGTTTAGTATATACACTGAGTATGACTTTACTGTAGTTACTTGTTATTAGATTTGGATATGACTGTATGTCTATTGGACTCATGTCAGATACCAGAGATCTTCATATGTATACTTGTAGATCTATCCTTATATGTTGTTCATGCACTTTCTATATATTACCCCGAGTTTATACTCACCACCCCGACCGGGCTTCGCCGCCTGTATAATGTAGAAGATTCCTTGACGCTCGGAGTCTGGCCACCGATCCCATCTCACACCGGACGAATGGATATGTTTTCCGTGTTGTTGTATCCTTACGGATTGTTGGTTTGGGTTTTTCCCTGTATTGTTTTCCGTATTTGTGATATACAGACATATTGTATGTATTTGGTCTTTGATTCGATTTCTATGATTCTTGTCGGCCGTCAAGTCACTGAGTGCACAGCTGGTCTTTGTATCTTGTTGATCCGCTTTGAATTGTTTCGCTGTTTAGTGCGTTTGATATGTTGATATCTGTGTATATCATATTGTTGTTGTGGGCCTACGGGCCTTGTATTATCCTGATATGTTGCCACGTACAGGGGAGATGTCGTCCGTTTGCTTTTCGACATGGCAAACTCTCGGGGCGTGACAATTTTATTGGTATCAGAGCCCTAGGTTGCGAAGTCTACTTTCGGATTTTATTTCATTCGGACATCGAGTTTTGCTTTACTCGGTTTTGTTTTGTGAGTTCTGGGATCTGGCTGTTGTGGACATCTCTGAGCTACAAGGTTTAAGGTATGTTAATTGCTATTACATATCCTTCTATTGGTTATGCATTTAGTTTCTTATAACATGGATGACGTGTAGGGTGTTGGTCACTATCCGTAACTGTGATTTGAGATGATCACGGAAACGATATGTTGAAATTATTGAAAAAGGTAATTACCTTTGAGAGCCGACTGATACCGAGTTGGAAAGCAGGGATTAGGTAGGCACATTTCTTGTGGAGATCAAGGATTATAGTCCTAAGGATTTCCACTAATTATGTTTGTCAGATTATTACCTGAGGGGTAATGGACTAAGCAAGTATACTATTGCTGATGCAGATAGTAGAAAAATTAGTGGATGATATTCATGGGGATTTTGATCCCCGGACTGATCGTTCTAGGTTGTATAACGTTGAGGGTACTTTTGAGTACTTAACTCGTGTTATACAGAGGAAGCTAAGTTAGCTGCATACCATTATCCGGATTTAGCCGGTACTTGGTGTAAGATATAGGAAATAACCTACGGGAAATAACGTATCACTTAGTCACAGTTCAGTGATGTTGTGAGATAGTATTTTCCCACATCATTTTCTTTGACTCATTGTCAAGGAAATTCTTGGGCTTTAGGTCGAGTGATCGTTTGGTAATGGAAGTACCATGCAGAGTCGTTAGACTTGCGAAAGTTACGACCATTTAATAGCCCAAGAATGTGATTGGGTTGGTTTTGGCCACCCACGGGTTATCGGTTGACATCTTGATCAGGATGTTTGGATCTCCTACCAGATCCTACCGGAAGTGTATAGACCGAGTCATGTGTATAGAAATGACTCCGTAGTAAGTGTTTTAAAGAGTTGGAGATTTGATAAGTAGATATTGCGAGTCAAATTATTGGAATTCGAAATCTCCAAATGTTGGATAAAAAGGAGCAAGATTAAAGTCGTAAGTCACGAGCGACTATTGGAGAGTTTTTCGATCATAGAAGAGCGATTGTAGATTGTCAGTAGCTTCTCATGTTTATCAACTCCAGAGGAAAGACTTCAAAGGAGATTATGTGTGTAAAGTAGGTTACGACGAGACACAGAGTCGATTATCCGATGGACCATTGTCTGCTTTCTACTATAAGCAAATGCAGATCTACGAGGAGAGTATGTATTTTGAAGACTCAGTTGAAGACTATGGATGATGCTTTCGAGCGGACGATCCACAACCTCGAAAGCCGAGATTATTACAGAAGATTAGGTTATCACATCAGCAGCGATCTACTACCCCAGATATAGTTGGAGCTCTTTGATACTTTCATCCGGAAGAAGTAAGTTACTCAGCAGTATCAGCCGAAGACATCTCAGAAGATTCAGACATTCAGACAACAACTGTTACCTTCCCAGACGACAACAACTGTTACCTTCCCAGACGTGGTTATGCTTTATACAAAGGAGAGAGATTTTACGACGATAGTCGTATCTATGCAGTATTCTCCAGTTGCAGCTATACCTTTCACAGAGATGGAGCGTGCTATGATGTTTCTGATTCTTGATAGATATGCAATGTGTACCCTTGCCAAGACAAATGTTGTTTACCATCTCCATTGCAGTTGTTTTAGTTTGTACCTCCGTTTCCAGCAGTTGATTTCAGTTCCTCCATGATAGTCTTTACATCTACATGAGCTCAACCGTCCAGAACAGATGTTGGACAAGTTTACATGATTACTCGAGAAGAAGTATAGAAGACCGAAGGATCGGTCCTTCGGGGTATTAATTTAGGTTATCCTATTTGCAGATATATCGAGAGATACTAGTAGTTTATAGGTATCTTTGTCTAGAACATTCTTGGATAGGGTTCGAAGGTTCCTATCGATTTGTGGGTTGGTGATTTTTCTCTACCGTTAGGTGAGATGTTGATCGACAACCAAGAAGTCAAGGGATACCCTGGCCTTTGCTAGACATACCTCTACTATAAATATATCCTTATGGATAGTTAGATTGTTGGAGCGTTGGTATACTAGGACTCTCGGATGTACGTATAATTCGAGAGTATTCGGATATAGTTTTGGATAAACTCTCGAGCTTGCCACTGCATGGGCAAGTGGAGTAAGCGATTGAGGTGATTTCAGGAATAGTCCTGATATTGGGGACCTCATACCGGGAGATGATTTTATGGGTATCAGTGTTGCTAAATACTATGGGAGATTTATCTGCCTCCGTGTTTCTTCTTGAGAAGACTTGTAACTCTTTGTTAGAAGAGAGTCGGACCTTGAGTTATGCATCGATTATCGATGTTGGAATGCAGTAGTTGTTGTGAATGAATATCCTTTGTTGTGGATAGATGATTTGTTTAGATCAGCTAAATGATACCTGTGTATATCCTAGGGTTGGTCTACGACTGGAGGTTTGATATTGTAGTGACTTAGTGTCATACAATTATCATTGTCGGTGTGATGATTGAGCTATCATTAGCATAGAGTAAAAGGATGCAGGTGTATAGAGCTGATTGATAATGTTGTTAGACTTATCGACGATTTAGTCGTTTATGGATTTGAGGAATCAAGTACTCTTGGAGTATTTGAGATCGATTGTCATCATATCTGTGGATGATATATTTATGAATATATTCCCAATCTTGAGGGAAGTTGTGGTTTCCCTAGATTGATTTGGTGTTTACCAGAGATAAGGATAGGATGTTCTAGCGATACTATACCGTCGACTTGTTGGACCAAGAAGGTGATGGCAATCACCTGGTCGGAAGTTTGTGAAGCTAGGTTTCAAGGCCTAGACGGTGGTTGACTTTTGTGTCAGTGTTAGTTAATCCGTCCGATATGGATGGAAGGGTATTGTACGTAGATGCATCATTTCAGGGATTAGGAGCGATCCCGATGCAGTTGAATGAGACGTATATTATGTGTATGCTAGTTGAGAAACTAGCGAGATTAGTCATTATAGTCTTCCAGTTACTTTCAGTTCTGGGTGACAGAGTGAATTTTGGACATTAGATTAATTTCTCTTGTGAGAATAAATCTCCGCCTCTGGGAAGGATAATGGTTCCTGTGAGTTACATTCGCTTTAGGAAGAGTTGTTTCGGGAGACTCTTCATTCGAGAGTGATGATTTATTCGGAGTATATCCGAAAATAGCGAGTTTGAGACGTCCTTTATGGTGGAACATCAGGTAGAACACGGTTGATTTCGTAGTTTGATGTTGGGTATGCCAACATGCAAAGGTGGAATATTGTGATCGGTAGGGTTACGTACCGTGTTGAAGTGGGAGCCTAGTACGTTAGACTGGGTTGGGAGATTATCTAGAAATCGGAAAGGACTTGAGGTGATTTGGGTAATCGATGATCGATTAGCTAGGTCTGTTCATTTTCTTTCGAGCCGTAAGATGAATTTCGTTGGATCGCTTGACGGAATTATATTCATAGAGTATCCTTGAGTATCAATGCCGATAGTGATTCATGAGTCACCTTATGATTCTGGCAAAGTTTCCCAACGGTTACGGGTATAGAGCTCCACTCTGGTACAGTTATTGACCTATTAATAGGTTGTTTTAGAGTGTATATAAGAGCTGGAATGTAGTATTCGAGCTCAGTACCCCACTTAGTCACTTGAGGTGTGACTTTTCTCTAGATACATGAGATGGTTATTTTGACATCGTACAAGTATATAAGTCGGAAATTTGGGGACCAAATTTTTATAAGTGGGGGAGAATGTAAAATACGAAAAAAAAAAATTTATATATATGGATTAACCCTTTAATTAATTTGGGTTTAATTAGAAGTTATTGGGTTGAATCTAATGGGTTGAATTCATTGCGGGCTTGAAATCGTCAATCGATTGGGCTAAATCAAATTGGATTGAACTTGGGTTGGCTTGAACTGAAGTTGGATTGAACTTGGGTTGGATCTGAACCAGTTTGGGTTAATCGGTTGGCTTAAACCAGTTGGCCGAACGACCTTTAAATGACTCGAACGAATTGAGCTGGGCGTTCATCGCGATTGGCTTTCTTCTTCCTCTCCTCATCGCAGTTGGCGATTTCTTCTCCATCTTCCTTCTTTCTCCGCGAGCGATGGTGGTTGGCGCCTCTGGTTGGAGATCCGGTTGGAGGAGGGACATCGAGCAGGCTAGAGTCGGGGGGGAAGTTAGTTGAGATGCTGGGACACAAGGGTAGTGAGCTACCGAGGGGGAGGTTTCTCCGCTGATCGTCGGCTGAGTTAGGTAAGGATCGATCTCTTTTCCCCTTTGAGATATGAGCTTAGATCTTGCTGTGGATTCATCGATTTAGCATCAATTTGTGGTTTTGGGCAGTGTTTTGGAGCTCGGTTTTCGCCGGGGAATAGAGCTACTGAGGAAGGTGTCGGCCGGTGAAGATTTGGCTGGTAAGTGTTGTTTATCCCTTTTGTTTCATCTGTAAATTGATGTGAAATTGTGGTGTGTGATGATTTGGGGATGATGGGTTCTATCCATGGGTTGTCGTGTGGTGCTGCCAGTGTGGAAGGAGGCGGCCGGGTTTGAATTGGCTCAGATCGAGAAGGTAGTTTTGCTATCGTTGAGTCAGAGATGTTGGAACGGTGAATCGTGTTTGAGGTGAGCTTGGAATGTTTGGATGTGTCAGGTCATGCGTGGGAGGATGCAGGCCGATAGTGGTCGCTTGGTAGAGGTGGTGGTTTGATCTTCGGTAGTCGCCATTAACCTCGATTTGTGTCGTTCATTGGTTGTGTTTGGTATTAGATTTGTGAATATGCAGGTTGATATGGATGTTTAGATTTTCATGTATGTGAGGGTTGATCTGTAGATGAGTTAGGTGTTGTAAATGTTTCCGAGTGATCTATTCGGTGGATGTATTGAATTGATTAGCTGTGGTGGACTGATCTTGTGGTAAGCTTCTATTACAACCCTGTTTAGAGTGTTGTTAAGATCTATATAGTGATCTTGTTGATTGGGAGCGAGTATGGTGATGGTGTATCAAGTTGGAATAATCGGGGTTTCTACCTCATAGACGAGGAAAGGATGCGAGTATAGGAACGATGTAGTGTTTAGTTCCTACGTTTGTGGATACTTGTACTTAATCATTAGTTGCTATTATGTACAGGATCTTGATTTGGGATAGATTTGCGGACGTGAAGACAGTTGGTGGTTCACATATTAGGTGGGTAATATCTACCTGGTCCGGTAGTTTTGATCAAACTTTAGTGCATGATCTTGGATTTATGTTTATACCTGTCTACCTTAAATCCACTCTTATTTAATCATATGCTTGTACTGCCTTGACCTTTGAGATATATACTCTGGTACTTCATTGATTATCTAGCTCGGATAGGAACTATAAACTCTATTATGTATTAGTTGATATATGTTCAGTAAGTACATGTGGTTAGGGTTATCTTTGTGACTTCAGATTGGGTTACTGTCTTACATCACTAGGGTTAGGTAATGGTTTGGATTATGGAGCCGATTGTTATATCATATCCGTATTAGTGGTGCATTTATGGTGGATCTAGTTGTCTATGCATAGATAAGTGTATGGTTGTCAGTATGTGACCATGGACTAGAGGTCCTAGCGCGATGGTATATCCATTATGGATTGTGTGCCTGTGTAGGGTTATATGGACGGTCGATTGTATATCGCTACTGACTAGAGGTCTTAGCGTGGTTGACTGTCAGATGAGTATGACTCTTTGTGCGATAGAGAGAGTCTTGTGATTGTAGTCCTTGCATAGTTGACTTTTGGTTGACCAGGACTCCCCATGGGATAGGGAGTGAGGCGAGGATACATGTATGGAGCTATGCATCATTACATTGCATGCATGCTGACGACTGGGTCTCCCTTGTGGATGAGACGGGTGGTCAGTCATCCTGCCTCCCCAGCCACTCGGTGTAGTGGTAGCAGGGTTGAGGGCAGAGCATTGGATGTGCCGCGCTCGGCCACTATGGATGGTGGTAGCTGGAGATGCGCACCTGGCCACTGTGCAGAGTGGTGTTAGCACTCGCCCACTATAGACGGTGGTTGTGTGAGGTGCAGTTGTCCTGTGTGCGGCGTTTGTCTACTCATGGGTAGGGACAGCGTGGCTTGCAGTAGGGGCCCCTAGGAGTAGTTATCTTTTCACGCTTACACGCTACTCAGTCATACTACCCAACTCGGCCACTCGAGAGTGGCACCGGAGTCGGGTTAGTTTTCATTTGTCGTACACCGCCACTGGGTCGTGGTTGGACGGGTCCGCAGACAGTGACCATGCATATGCATTGCTGATATATATGTATGCATGTATTTGATATATGTTTTACATATGCCTGTGAGATGCTGCATTTGATTGAGCTATGATTGCTGCATATGGTTGTTCGTCATGATACATGCCATATGCATTTTTATTTACTGCTATGTGTTGAGCATGATACATGCATTGATTCAGACTGTTATATGCATTTGATTAGCATCATGTCATTGTGTGGTACGGACCGGGTTGTTATTACAGGTGATCATATATTGTTCATATGTTGGAGTATTGGTCAGGTATGAGTTTGACTTGATACATTATATGGGTTATGTTATTGTATATCTGTCAGGATGATATAGCTTATGGTGTTGCAGACCGTCGGGTACGTTGGTACATTACTTTATGTTCAGTTGATTAGTTTAGTATATACACTGAGTATGACTTTACTGTAGTTACTTGTTATTAGATTTGGATATGACTGTATGTCTATTGGACTCATGCTATATACCTATAGATCTTCACATGTATACTTGTAGATCTATCCTTATATGTTGTTCATGCACTTTCTATATATTACCCCTGAGTTTATACTCACCACCCCGGGACCCTGGGCTTCCTATCGCCCAGATAACAGGTAGAAGATTCCTTGGATGTTCGGAGCTCCGTCAGCTGATCCCATCTCACACCGGACGAATGGATATGTTTTCCGTGTTGTTGTATCCTTATGGATTGTTGGTTTGGGTTTTTTCCTGTATTGTTTTCCGTATTTGTGATATACGAACATATTGTATGTATTTGGTCTTTGATTCGATTTCTGTTATGATTCTTGTCGTGTCAAGTCACTCCGTAGTGCACAGTTGGTCTTTGTATCTTGTTGATCTGTTTGAATTGTTTCACCGTGGTTTAGTGCGTTTGATATGTTGATATCTGTGTATATCATATTGTTGTTGTGGGCCTACGAGCCTTGTATTAACCCGATATGTTGCCACGTACAGGGGAGATACCATCCGTTTGCTTTTCGGCACGACATACTCTCGGGGCGTGACAATTGGAGTGAAGCTAAGGAAGTAGACTTCATGGAGAGATGCGAAGGATGCCATTGAGAAACCGTGTTCTTGGTGCATCCGAGGGACGTGGCTGGATGAAGAGAGCTTCAAGGCGAAGGACTCCAAGGGAGATGAGAGTGAGCGATTGTAACCGGGGATGGGGAAGCTCATAGGTGAACTTAGCCGAATGGCTAAGTCAAGTGTTGGATGCTCAACCAAAGGTTGGTTTGAGGTTTTACCTGACACCAGTCGACTTGCTATAGGTAGCAGTCGACTGCTCTAGATCGATGGAACTCGATCGATGTTCGACTAGAGGCTTTCCGGCCTAGCAGTCGACTGCCAAAGGATGACAGTCGACTGCTGCACCATCAGTCGACTGCTAAGGGATGACAGTAGACTAATCACGGTGAATTCTGGCACAGAAGGTTTTCTCGTCGAGTGATTGCTTCAGTCACTCAATTGATGGCTCCATCAGTCGATTGATAGGGATGATCAGTCGACTGATGTTGGAGCCGTTGGCTGAAAGCCAACGTGGATGAGGCCGTTGCGAGGCAACGGCTACCACGGCAGTCGACTGATGACTGAATCATTCGACTGCTCGGTGCCTAACGTGAAGAATGACCTCTTCCCTATAAGAAGAGGCCTTGGGTTACTTGGGATGGTTAATGCTTAACCTCTAAACATCTCCCAAGTGCCCAACATGTTTTTACTCCTCTTCCTTGAGTTTATTTCAATCATACTGTAAGAGGAGTGATTCTTGTAAAAGAAAGGTTTACCTCCACCTTGCTTAGTGCAAAGGAGAGATCTAGTGGATTTGGTTAGGCGTGATTCACCTAGAATGAATCGGGTCGTGGACTAGCGGCAAGGGCCGTGAACCATGTTACACACTTGTGTTCGCATTTGCTTTCTCTTTACTTTGTGTTTTGCTCTTAATTATCTTTAGATTTATTATTCTGTTGCGCTAACCATTGCTTGTAGATGATTAAGAGTGATCGACTTCCATCATATGCGATAAAGGGATATTCATCCCCCTCTAGCCGGCCACCGATCCTCCAACAACTAGATGCTGGATGAGAAAGGTCCTGGCATATTTAGATCAATCAGATACTAGGTGAAGCAAGAGTTAGCTTAAAAATAGGCTAAGACTAAAGTATCAGTCGACTGGTATTACTGTTCAAGTGACTGTTGAATTTGATTGTGAAAATCAGTTGATTACTACCGTAACAATCTACTGCTATAGTAACAGTCAACTGCTATAGTGTTTTCAATCTAAAGCCAAACAAAAACATTGGTAGTCAATTGGTACTATTTGACAATCGAATGATGAAGGCTAAAATGATAAACTTGGTGCATAGAATGTTTACCAATCGACTATTAGGGTATATCAATGGATTGGGGACATTATAGAAAGGTACAAAATATTTTTCAGTCAACTGTTAGGCTATATCAGTTGACTGGTCCACTATAGCAAGTCAGAATCCGACGTAGATTAAACTGTTAAAGTGTTAGATCGAACAATGGTTGTGTATGGATTTTTTATGCAAAATAGCATATGCGCAACGGAAAAAATAGGATCCCTTCCAAGTGATCATTGCGAAAGAAAACCTCGTACAAAAAAAAATAAATTTCTCTAAAAGAAAAACCTATCTTATAGGAGAATATTACCTTTGTTGCGTGCCCTTTTTAATCCCGCTTCTCCTTGGGTTTGTTGGATCTTTTAGCACATTCAATTGTCCGTGCCTCTATATATATCCACATGAGCAAGCTCTTGTCTCACAAAAGAAACTAGAAGAGCTCTCCTTTACTTCTTGCTAGAGAAGTCCCTAAAGGAGAGGAAGGTAGGGAAAAAGAGAAAGGAAGAAGAAGACCACTCTTCTTGCTAGCCTACACTCACAAAAGCCACACAACCAAAGCCTCTCACCACCAAGCTCTCTCCAAGCCTCAAGCTTCCCCCCACTTTGGCAGGCCACCCCATGGAGTGTTTTATAGGATTGAAAACACCTTTCACCTCCTATCACATTCAATGCAATCAATTGCATTGAAAAATAATCAAACACACTCCTTGTTTGTCTGGCCACTTGTGGAGAAATTCCAAAGGTCAAAACCCTTTGTCTCCTTCCACCTCATCAAGCTTAGGTGGCATGCTTATGTGGCATGCTTAGGTGGCATGCTTATGTGGCATTCATGCATGTTGAATTAATCTTATTAATTCAATAAGCTTATGTTATCATATTGAATTAATCTCATTAAATCAATAAGGTAACATATTGAATTAATCTTATTAAATCAATTAAGCTTAGGCTATCATGATAACATATTTATTTAATCTTATTAAATTAATAAGCTTAGCATATTGAATTAATCTCATTAAATCAATAAGCTATTAAGCTTAAAGTCCAAAACCATTTTGTACTTAAGCTTATTCCCAAATTATTCTAGTCAAACTAGAATGCACTAATTCTTCTAATCATCATGCTCTTGTGTGTGTGACCCTATAGGCTCTCATAACGCTGGCAAAGGGATCTAAACTCTTTAGATACACAAGCAATGAGCGCATCTAGCAATACATCATTGCTACCCAAGTTACGTAAATAAGTCAAGATCCGACTAACCTTTCCGTGACTACTATAATGTATGACCGTGTCCTTCTATCCTTGATATCGATTGACCAATGAGGCATAGACCGTGTCATCCTCGATCAATCTATGTGTTTCTTGATCCCCGAGTAAACTAACTCAAACAAATGAGCTCAATATCTCATATTGACTCATTCGAGCATGGCCATGCATTTTAGTAGTTCTACTCAATCAAGGGGCCCATGATATCACTCCTGGCCATATGGGAGGGATAGATCCCATCTACATCACTCACATCCCTCCGCATAATTTGTTATATACCCAAGAATCGCTTTATGGTCCACCCTGCTGGGTGACGCTTGACGATACCAAAGTACATAACTCCTTATGTAGGGAACCGTGAGTGACTTCGTTCGAGGACTATTCATACCAATAGTCACATGAGAAAGTTTATGACACTCATATGACGATCCATGAAACTTTCTCATGGCGTGGGTCAGATATATTCTCTAATATATACCCATGTGTCAACTTGATATCATATATCCATGACTTGTGAGATCAAGTCATCAATTGACCTACATGCTAGTCTTTATGTATTAATATTGCCCTTGCATATTAATACTTGACTAGGAACATTTAGGAAAGTGTTCTCTACACCTCTCATAATCAATTTACCAATC